>BQNB010013475.1:0-16544 GCA_026074375.1 Tanacetum coccineum | reverse complement strand
ATTTAATAATTAAACTTAAGACTCTGCTCATTAGATACATGCTTTTAATTCACATTTAGATTCTTTCATTTTTTGTATATTTGTAAAGATTATATTGGATTCATAAAACCTATTTTGAGTACACATAGTCCTCGCAAGGTAATCATTCAATAAAGAGTTCTTGAAATCTAATTTGTCATATTTCTTTCCAAGAGAACAAGTATGACAATTTAATCATCTTTATATATTTAAAGTTCGTAAATGAAGAAGTTTTAATCATAGTCAATTTCTTGAGTATGAGTGAACACTTATATCATTTGACGTGCAATAAATATGTATATAATATTGTCTTTATGAGTCTTCTCTTAAAGGAAACTCATTTAAACCTCATCCTCTAATTAATAGGTTAAAGATCAATAAAATTCCAAGAATATGATTATATCCTTTTGGAAAGCATCTTAATATTAATAGTTTTTGAGTCATCCATCAGATCTAAGATCTAATAATGCATCTCCTATGGTTAGCAGGTTCACCATGATCCTTTAACTCATAATCCTCAGCATTGATATAAAAACATATCATGAGGAATCCTTGCGAATCTATGAATATGAGTAACATTATTCTAAGGTTCAACATTTACATGTTCATCCTCAATATGACTTTTGCTAGTGCGTTCAGAAGGTTTATGTATCTTTTTCTTGAAGTAATTCAAGACCCACATCACTCCCACTCGCTTCACGCAAACTGAAACACACGCTCGCTTCTTATAAATTGAGACTATTCTCAAATAACTCAGCATAACGAGCAACAAAAACTTTGTTCTCATGTGGGTTTTAGAGGTGGTATCCCATCTTTTCATTTGGGTATCCTACAAAATACACTTAACAGATCTCAAATTTTGTTAATAACAATCCTCAAAAGATTTTAACAAATCCAGAACTTCAATCAAGACTTAATATGATTCATCCTATCTTATTATTAGAATAGTATCTTGATTAACCTTATAGGTTGGAGTCTTATTGGGTATATCCATGGCATACTTAATTATCTAACATTGATATCTTTAGGAGTTAAATAATTTAAGGTCATCATGAATTAAAAAATATAGTTTGATTACCCTTGTTAGATATACCATAAATTTGTGGTATTCTAATAAGATTGAAATAGTGAGGCAATCTCATAATTCATTAGATGAACTTATACTTCATGGATTTACCTATTTACCAACTTTAGTTGAAATGTAATGGCATCAGTAGTATTACTAAGTCAATTGCATGCTTTATATAAGTCTTTGATCAAGTAAACGACTTAATGTGTATGTACTAACAAGTAGACACAAACATCCAATACATTACTATTTGCTATAAGTCTTTGACCAAGTCAATAACTTCATGTACATGTTTTAACAAAAAGACATAACAAGTTAACTTTTTTACTTTACGTTATAAGTTTTTTCACAAGTAAAGGACTTAATGTACATGTCTTAACAAGAATATATAACAAATATTAAACTAGAGTAAAAATGAGCGGCGACTCATGGCCTTAATAGTAGTTTCAAGTTAATTTCAAACTTCATATTTATGACTCTCTAAGAAAACATAATCATGTAGCTTACCTTTTTATCTTGACATATTTTTCTTAAAAGGGCTACATACATTAAATATGTAGGAGTCCTAGCAGAATAATAGTTTTCTTACTTTACAGTCAAGAAAAACTATTAGTCATATTGTTCTGAGTTGTTCCTTGCACACAATTAAGACTTCTCCCACTTGTGCAATGTACAACTTCATGCATAAAACAACACTACGCTAGTTAGTTTGTTTGTATCGATAATATGGCAGTGTCACAGATAGAATATGAATTAAGTCAAGCTCAAAGCATATTGGCGTAAATAGTGTATATAGAACTCCATCGATTAATAAGAAATAGTGCATAACTATCTTGTAGATAACATTAAACGTAAGCGACATCTCAAAGGCAACAAGTTATCAAAGATAATACAGGATGATTCTTAGTAAATGAAGATGATTGGTATGTGTTTAATTACACATACCTTTATCCATTAAAACCAGACTTAAATGACTAAAAACGTACCAAAAATACATTGTATTTGTATGTTTTGCATTTGTATTATGCAGGAAACGGATATCCAAGAAAAAAGGGAGAGCAAAAATCGAAGTCCAAAAGACAAAACACGACACCAAACGGAAAGACCGTGAGAAGTCAAAAAGACAAAGTCAAAGTCAACAAAAGTCAAAAAGTCAAAGTCAACCCCGGGAAGTGGCATTGGAAAAAGCATCAAAAACCGAACCCGAAAACCTAAATTGCCAAAAGTGGGCCCACCCGTACCCACCTAGTGGGCCCGGGTCAGCCCACTTATAATTCACTTATACTTTATACACCTAAAACCAATAAAAAGCCCAACACCACTTTCTTATAACCCCCGGCCCATAACAAGCCCAAACCAACATCACCCCTTTTATAACAAACTCTTAACTCCCGTTACCCCTTAACCCTTACCCCGTTAGTCCTTTAAGGACTAACGGTGCAAACCATCTATAACCAAAAGGGCCAAAGTTGCACAACTTAAGGACGATGGATGCAATAACATATAACACTTTCAGGGACCATTCTTGCCATGTCTCCAAACTTCAAATAAAGCGGGAACAACTGTACATCTCCTTCATGTGCCCTGTCTCCACTACCCGCCAAATAACAGACCAACACTGTTCCCCTTTCTTCTCCCCCTTGTCGACCAACCTTATCCCTCCCCTTATTGCCACCTTGGCAATCCTTTGCATCCCTATTCGTCATGAGAACAAGACAAAAGATCAAGGGCTATGATTATATGACATGGACACTACTCAAATTCAATGGCCAAGATGAGTCTTTGAAGACTCTCACACAACAAACACACCTGCAAGAGCTCTCACAAAGAAAGCACACCTCCTAGAACCTTCATTAGTTTAGTATAAATAGAGCTCACTTGTAAGCCTTTTGGCAGTTAGTTTTTAGTTCAAGTTTTTCACCTAGTTAATCTTTATTGTAATCTTTTTAATATTGTAATGCTTCTTTTTATTAATTAATGAAATTTCAGTTTTAGCTTAAAATTTGTGGTTCTTAAATTTGTGTTTTAAAGTATTCAAAAGCCTTTCATGAACTGTTTTAAGCTCTTATAAAAACTTATAAGCAAACTGTTTTTATTTATATATAAAGTTTTTAAGAAAATTTTACAAAAACAAAAAAATATATCACCCTCAAATACCATAACTTTTTGGATGATAAGCCGGATTTGGATGGGCTTATGGACACTACTAGCTTATCTTTGATAAGCTAGAGCTTGTAGATAAGCTCTTTTGAGCTCATTTGCCCTGTTTTGAGCAAGGGCCTTTGTAAGTTTCCATTTTCCATTTTCTTGCATTTCTACTGTAGCACTGCTTATTTCTTGCTTATTTATGCTTTTTGTTGCTTATTTATGTTATCTATGCTTATTTGTCTTTGATTGTTGCTTTTATGCCTTTTATTTAAATTTTTGAGTAAACTGTCCTTATTTGCCTTTGAATTGCTTATTACTCATTAGCTTATTTAAGTGCTTATTCTTGTTCTTTTTATGCTTAATATTGCTTAACTTTATTTGCTTGTTATATGTTTTCCATTTAGTTTGCTTATATCATTGTTAATCAACTTTAAAAAGTGTTTCAAAAAGTTAAAGGGGTGTTTGGCATAAGTGTTTTAATGGGTCAAAATGGGTCAAAATTGAATTTTGACACTTTAGTCAATTTAGTTTAGCTTAAATTAGTTCAAAAATTCAGTTTGTTTAAGTTTTTAAGTGTTAAATCTCATTGTTAAGGTTTAAAGAGTTTGTGGTTTGAATCTGTTGGCTTATAACTGATTTTATTGCTTATTTGATTGTGATCTTGCTTATTGTTGTTTTGTGATGTTTTTTTGTGTGTTTATGCATGTGTTAAAGTTAGATAGGAATCAAGTCTAATATCCTGCATTTATCATTTTTGTGTTTTGCCAAAACTGTCAAAAATTTGCTAAGTATTGAAAAGTTTGAGAAAATGCTTTTTCAAATGCTTATTGTGGCTTATTCTGAATTTTAAACTCTCTTTTGAATGTTGATATAAGCTCTTTGAGGTCAAAGCTTAATCTGTTTGTAGGTTATATAGTCATAAGGATCTATTTGATTGCTTATTTTTAAGCTTAAAATTGGTGTTTTGTTAAGATTACAAAAGTTTGCAAAAATTTGTCCAAGTGTCAAAACAGTGTGAGATAGCTTTTTCATGAAGCTTTTTAAGTGCTTATTTGAATTTCAATCTGCTTTTTCTTTGTTATTTATTGTAGCTTTTTGGCCATTCTTCTTAGTGGTATAAGCCACTAAGCATAAAGTTATTTTAGCTTAAAATAAGCTTAAATGGTTCTTTTTGGCCTTTTTACCTTATCAGTTTTGGCCAAAATGCTATTTGCTTTATCTCAGGTTGTGGGGGGGGGGGGTGTCTTTATTAGCTTATTGCATTTGCTTATTCTAGGTTAGTATAGCTTATTAGGTTAGTATAAGTCTCCTTTAGCTTATTTTCCTTTAGTCTTGAGCTTAATTTAACTTATTTGCCTTATAGCTTAAAATTTTTCGTTTTTATTGCTTTTTGATGTCCTGGCTCTATTCTAGCTTATTGTAGTTGCTTATATTGTTTTAAGTGCTCTTAGAGTTAGTTATCTTCTGCCTTAGCTTATTTCTTTGTTGGTTTGCTTTTTAGTGCTTAAATAGCTTAACAGTTAGCATATTTTTAATGCTTCGTAAAGTTTAGCCTTATTCTGTCACTTTTTAGTTTTTTAGTGCTTTCGTGGCTTATAAAAAACGTGTTTTTGTAAAAAGGGCTTAATTTTAAGTTTTTTAAAAAGTTGTAAAAAAATGGCTTTTAAAAAACATTTGGGAGTTGCGGGGTAATCCAGGTGAGCCAAGGCTTGAAAAACGGGATCCTCACCTCTATCTCACCAAACATTTTTGCAACACACACTCACTACCACTAGCGCCCTTGGGTATTTTCCGTTTTATTTTGCATAATCTTTTATAATTTATTACAAGTTTAAATCCCATTTTATATAAGAACTTTGCTGGCTGATTTAGCTTTTTCTTAGCTTATTCGATAAGCCGGCTTAACCAACTTATTTTTCCTAGGCCTTATACAAGTTAGGTCTTTCTTGCAATTTTTGATATTTTCCAACTTTATTTGTTCTTTTTATTCATTTTTCGAAATTAATTATTTTTTTGTTAAGAGAAATCATTTAAAAATAGTAAATTAATTCAGTAAATCAAAAAATTTTTAGAGTTAGATTAAATATTTTATGGTCTTTCAAAAGGTAATAAAATCTTTTTCACTCATTTTTAGAATTTTTAATTTTCATTTTAGCTTTTTAAATTAATTCTAGGAAAGATAGGGTTTTTATTTGATTATAATAAAGTAGTGAAAAACATTTTTCTGAGTTTTTTAAGATATTTCGGGATTTTCTACAAGTAGAAATCATTTTTGAAATTTTTAGGAATTAATCTTGTCATTGTCTAAAATTTTAAATAGAGTAAATAGTTTTAATTCATAAAAATATTATTAAAAATAAGCGCAAAAAAATATAAATCTTTTTTAGAAAATTTTCTTTTGTCATTTGAAAGGTTTAGAAACTAAGTTTGAATTTTTAGGGTTAATATTTGCCTTAGCTAGTTTTTAGTTGCGTTTTTAGGATTCCCGGTTTGCGTTTTTAGTTAAAATTAGTTTTGTCTTAATAGTTTTTAAGTGTTTGCCTTAATTCTCCCGTAGTTTTAGAAATCCAATCATAATCTTGTTCCATTCAAGCATCGATTATCAAAACGACTCTCGACTTTTAATTACATTCCTCGTTGGGGATAACGACCCAGGAATCGTACTCCCGGTTTACTACAATTGAGAGATTTTTGATTCTTATCCTTATTTATATATGTATATTTATAAGTATTTTATATTTATATTTATATTTATATTTTAAAGGGTATAATCAGAATCAATCAGTTTTTGGCGCCGTTGCCGAGGAGGATTGTTTACGATTGTTGAGCCATTTGACAATTTGTGTTTGAAGATCCTTCCGTGTGAAGTTATTTTGTTTATTTTCATATAAAAAAATAAAAAAAGATTTTTCTTTTATTAGTATATCTTTAATATAAATAAAAAAAATCAAAAAATCAAAAAAATTTAAAAACATTGTCATAAAAGAAAAAAATTCCACCATGATATTATACTTTCAATTGAAGGATTATCATTTAATAAGTTCCGAACAAAGATCAAAAACTTTACCTTTTGTGTCTCTCGCGAGTGTACGGTTTCACTTTGAAAGTTAAACAAACTCTAAGAGGGGTTTAAGGTGGGTTGTTCCTTGGAAACTACTGACCTAAAGAGAGAAAGGTTTTTAATTGCTTCGCGTTTCATACTCCTAGTCTTTGTGCGTTTTCTTCTATGAGAGTTGCCCTGAGAGCGAGATTGTTTTATTAGGTTTATGTGTTCTTTCTCCATTGTCCGTTATTAAAATATATTGTGTATACATTGTTTAATAACCAAAAATTAGTATAAAATTTCTCTTTTTACATTTTAGTGCTATGCGACTCGTTCTCAGATCTCGTAATTTAAAGTCAACAAAAAAAAAGACCCACGACTTTTGTTGAACCATTCAATCTTGTTGAACCAATTGTAAATCAAGCTCCTCCCGTAGTTACGAATAGACGTAATCGTACTATGGCTCAATTGATCGAAGCACCACACCAGAGGGCTATGAGGATGCATCGTTGTTACTGAGATCACACGACAAACTTTGAGCTCAAGCACGGGTTTGCTTACTCGTTCAAAACAAATAATTTTTTAGAGTGACAAAGAAGCCCCTCATGCACATCGTTATTCTCATAAGATCATTCTACGATTTGAAGTTCCCGAACGTCCTGCGTAGTCGGTTAAGCATATGCTTTTCCCTTTTTCCCTTGAGGGTGCGCCGTTATTTGGTTGAAAAAAGAACTCTAAGATCGTTTCACATGGGATGAGTTCTTGTTCGTAATTTAATCAACAAATTCTCCCCTACTTCTAAAACAACAAATCTTCAAAAATGAAATCGCGGTTTCAACTCATCGAATTTGATGAACTTTTGACGAGGCATCGGGCCGATTCAACTGATCTTCTTCGGCATTGCCAACTTCAAGGATTTTCGGAGTTTACATCAAACTCGATACTTTATATAATGCTTGTATCTAATGATCAAGATTCGCGTTTGACATTTCGCCGCGGTGGTAATTCTGTTTTGGATAAAATGCCTCGGATTGCGGAGAATCATTGAGAGCAAATCCAAAGTTCGTAATTCACGTAACAAACCGGTTGTTACCAAAGTGAGTTCGAGCTCTTCTACCCCGGTATTCTTCTGATGTTGCCAAATGAAAGACATGGTGAAAGCTTTGTTCTCGTTAGAAAACCAATCCCAAGCTCCCGCTCCCATAAAAGCGGTCGAGGAAAGTTGTGTTACTTGCGGTGGTGCTCATTCTTACCGAAATTGTCCCATCCACCGATGTCAACGTTTATCGTAACAATATTCAAGAGAACGTTTCCCAAACCGCCGCAGCTAATTTCAACCAAGGAAATACCAGTTACCGAGCCCTTATTGCAAATCAAATTCGACCTCCCGGTTTTCCTCCCGTTCAACAAAACCAAGGAAATAACCAAAACCGTTACTAACAAACTGGGGACTAATTATAACCAAGCAAGTTTATCTGACCCCTGATTAAATAACCCTGTTCACCAAGCTTTAACCTTACCATCTCGGATCGCCAAACCACAAGGTGGTCGAAGGATGATTTTCAAACAATTAATCAACGCTAATGATGCGGTTATGGAGAAAATATGGCAAAACTCAACCCAAAACCTGCAAAATCCAAATGACCCAATTTAAACCGATTTGCTTACCAAGTTATGAATTCCAATACCGCTTCTACTTCAGTTCGGGTACATCCCTAGTATACATTACTAATCGAGGGTAGATTTGAAGGGTATTGAAGCGGTGTTGCTTATTAAGGACCCACGTTTATATACTTCTTCTCCTCCTAAAGTAGTGGAACATGAAACCGAGGTGACAAAGGACACGGTGCCTCCTACTAATAACGGAAGTACCAAAGACGTCCAACCTCCGGTTGTCCAAGTTCAACCTCATGTACCAAATTCTGAGCCCGTTGTTACTCCCGTTAGTGCTCCGAAGCCTAACCCGAAACCATCAAATTCATATGTCTAGACTTAATGACAAAAGATCCGCGACAAAGAACAATCATATTGAGAAATTTTAACCAAATTCTGTTCAAGATTCCTGCATTTAGAAAGATTAGCCTTCGCGGGTGCTTTAATTCTATGCTCCTAAAATTTGCTTCTACATTTAAGAGTTTGATTGGAAACAAAGAAAAATTAAGTGACATGGCTAGAACTGGTTGAAAATGAGCATGTGCACGGGGTTCTCATAACCAGTTACCCGAAAACTTGGAGATCCCGGCAAATTTCTTCCATACCGTGTGATTTTCCCAGAATGGATGAGTGTTAGCCTTGACCGATCTATGGCGCTAGATAAATCTCATGCATTATCGTGTGGAAAAGGCTTTCATCCTTGGGCTCACTCTACTTGTATGATCTTGAACTTGCGGCGTTTGTTCCCAACCGATCAGTATCGCCGAAGATGTCGACGTAAAAGTAGGAAAGTTCCAATTCCCGGCCGAGTTTGTAGTAATAGACTTTGATGCCGATCCCTGAGTCCCTATAATTCTCGGGAGATCCTTCTTAAAAATCAGACGTGCTTTGATTGATGTTTACGAAGGAGAATTAACTCTTCGTGTTGGAAAAGAAGCTGTAACATTCAATCTTGATTGATTTCAGATATTCCGCTACTTACGATGATATGACGGCAAACCGAAACGACGTCATTTATAATGGCTTGTGAGGGGTATTTCAAGAGGTTCTGGGTTTTCCGATGTGATGCGAGTGGAAATTCCCACTCCTTATTATGACTGATCGGTTCTAACCTCCTTCTCGATCTCATCCCTTAGGGATAGTGATTTTCTTCTCGAGGAAGTCGACGCTTTCCTCGCTCTTGAAGATGATCCAACTTTACCAGAAGTTGATGACTTTTATTATGACCCGGAGGAGGATATTCTTCTTCTTGAATCATTTCTCAATGATGATCCATCATTACCCCCTCTCACTCAAGGAAATTATTTGCCTAAAATTTGAAAAGAACTCAAAGTTTGTGAAGCTAAAAAACTGATAATCTTCCAATTGCTGAACCTCCCGAGGTTCGAACTCAAGGGACTTCACCTCCTCACTTGTGTACGCATTTTTAGAAGGTGACGGACCAAGTTGCAGTCATAATTGCTAAAGATTTAGGACGAGTAAAAGCCGCTCTCATGAAGGTTTTGATGGCCCACAAGCAGCATCGCTTTGGAAACTCCTTGACTTTAGAGGGTAATAACCCAAAATTTTGTACTCACAAAGATTTTATGGAAGAGGGATACAAACCGCGGTTAACACAAGACGGGTGAATCCAAAAATCACGATGTCATCAAAAAGGAGGTGAACAATCTTCTGACGATCGGTTTAATATACCGATCTCGGAATAGTCTTGGGGAAGCACCCCGTACATTGCGTACCGAAAAAAGGTGGCTTTACCGTTGTTGAAAATGATGAAAATGAGTTAATTCTAACTCGATTGGTTACGGGGTGGCGTGTATGCATTGACTACCGAAAGTTAAATGAAGCCACCCGTAAAGACCACTTTCCACTACCGTTTATGGACCAAATGCTCGAGAGATTAGCGGGAAACGAGTGATATTGTTTTCACCGATTGTTTCTTGGGTTACCTTTTCAAATTACCATCGACCCTCATGATCATGAAACAGACAACTTTCCACGTGTCCTTATGGAACGTTCGCTACCGTCGCTTGCCTTTTGGCTTATGCAATGCACAGGCACGTTCAAAGGTGTTTGATGCTATTTTCATGATATGAGTCGAAAAAAACGATGGGAAGTCTTCTGGATGACTTTGCGGTCTTTAGGAATTCTTCGGAAATGCCTCTCTGTGTGACAAGCTGCTTCAACGGTGCGAAAGGACACCAATCTTTGTCTAAATTGGGAAAAGAGTCATTTTATGGTTAAGGAAGGCATTGTCCTTGGCCATAAGATTTCCAAAAATGGGATTGAGGTTGATAAAGCTAAGTCGATGTGATTGCTAAGTTACCTTCTATCCCCCACGTAAGGGTGTTCAGAGTTTTCTGGTATGCGGTTTCTACCGATGGTTCATTACGGATTTTTCCAAAAATTTCATGGACGAAGGCTATCTTCTGAAAAATACTCCGTTCATCTTCTCAGGAATGTAATTTAAGCTTTTGAAACGTTAAATAACAAAACTTACCGAAGCTCCCAATCTTGATTGCCCGCCCCCCCCCCCAGGATGGGCACTTACCTTTGAGCTATGTGCGATGCCAAAAACTTTGTCATAGGTGCAGTTTTGGGCAACGTCTGAAAAACAATTTCGGCCCTATACACTATGCATAGTAAAACAATGAACGAGCGGATTCGGCTTTACACCGCAAACGGAGAAAGAAAGTTAGCCGGGAGTATGCCTTCAAAAAATTCCGGTCTTACCTCCCTCTTGAACACAAAGCATTGTGTATTAGGATCACTCGCCCAAAATATTCTTTGCTAAATAAAGATTATAAGGCGAGATTACATCCGGTCGGTTTTCTCCTCCTTCAGAGTTTAAATTAAAGTAATTGGACACACAAAGAAGCGAGAATTTCGCGGCGATCATCTTTCCAGATTAGAAAATCCTTATGAAAATGAGCCACGAACGGAGATAAATTAAAAGTTTCCTTTCGAGGACACTTCATATGGTGACTTTTGTGGAGACTCAAGTCCGTGGTTTGTCGATTTTGCAACTTACCACACGGGGAAATTTCATTTGTTAAAGGGATGTGTAAAAAAGAACAAGTTTTTCAGGATGTTAACACTACTTTTGGGATGGACCCCTATTTGTCTTAAAATATGTGGGTCAAGTGCTTTGGCGGTTGTTTCGGGCCTAGAAAGCTATTGACATCCTTATAGATTGCCATAGATGGACTCCAGAGGGACATTACAGGTGCCAAAACACGCCAAAAAGGTTTTTGACTCAGGATTTTATTGGCCACTATTTACCGAGATGCCCATGACTTGGTCACCCGATGTGACACTTGTCAACGTCAAGGAAAAATTTTGCAACGTGATGAAATGCCTCAAAATTCCATCTAAGTTTGTGGAAAAATTTTGGACGTGGTGGGCCATCGATTTATGGGGACGTTTCCCGTCTTTACGAGGAAACAATACATACTCGTGGCTGTCGACTATTGTAAAGTCGGGTTGAAGCAAAAGCGCTCCCAACAATGACGCCCCAAAATTTTTAAAATTCTCTTTGCCGATTCGGTCGCCTTTCGTGCTATCATAAGTGATCGCGGAACCTATTTTTGCAAGACCAGTGTACATTAGGTCATGGCTTAAATACGGAGTTACTTCACCGTCTTATCCATCGCGTATCACCCACAAACAAGTGGAAAGTTGAGGTTCTAATCGTGGCTTGAATACGAATTCTTGAATAGGACCGTAGGCGAAAACGTGCCTTCTTGAGTACGATAAAATTAGATGACGCACTCTGGGCTTCGACCGTTAGAAAGAAACCCATCAGGTGTACCCCATAATGTCGTGTCGGAAAGGGCGATGTCTTAACCGTCGAGCTCGCTGAGCACACAGCCTATTAGGCCTTGAAGCCTGGCAACTTTGGACTGGAGACGCGGGTGGTCACCAGTAAAGTATATAATCTCAATGAAACGAACTGAACCTGCGTGATAAGCCTATGAGAAAAACTTCTTTAGATTCGATAAAGAGAAACTCAAAAGTGCGATCCATGATCAAAGATCAAACACACGTTTTCAACGTCGGGGTCTCATGTCTCTCTTTAACTAAGATTGAAGGTTGTTCTGGGTCATGTTACATTATCCGTTGGGTCCGGGACCATTCGTCAATTGCCCATGTTTTCCATATGGCCAGAAGTTGAGTTATTCAAAACTGGGACCAAACTTTTCAAGGTGACGGTTCATCGAAATAAGCACTCTACTTTGAGGGGATGTTACCAAAAGGTTGATCTGGATCTCCAAACCTTCCCTAAGGACAAATAAATGCGAGGATTGGTTCAAGCTTAGTGACCCTAAACAAGTGCTTTGTGGGAGGCACACCCTGCTATATCTACGTAATAGTTATGTAGTATTGAATAGTGTTGTTTGGAGTGAGCGTGTGTGCCTCTTTCCATTCCTCGTGTGCTTGTGTTTTTGTGGTGTTATTGTCCAGGATTGTCACGGATTTTTAAGCCTCTCGTGCTTGCGGTTTGTCGTTCGATGCTCGAGCTTCAGATCTCAGGTGTCATTTGGGAATCCATTATACCTAATCTAATCGACTAACGTTTATCTTGTAAGCATACTTAATAAAGGCTTAAGATGTACGTTGGAGACCCTTCTAAAAAAGCTCATTGAAGGACATGTTTAAATCTAGTATGGGGGATCAAATCGATTTGTTTGTGCTGCAGTCGTTGTTTTTACGTAATCCCATTTTTACCACCAAAATAACAAAAAAATGAAAAAAATTTAAAAATTTTCAAAAATAAAATAAGTGTTTTTGTACCAATTTTGATTTCCTGGCCTGGGGGTAGAATGAGATAAAATTTCTGAATCGATCGAGCGTGTGGCTCTAAGACTTGTTCCTTAAAACTTTTAGCTAGCCTTCGCGAAAATCGTGAAGATACGGAAAAATGATAGTGTTAAGTATGGGTTGGATGCTAACCAAGGATTATATGGATAATCTTAAGAGCTCATGTATGTAAATTGTGGATTTTTCCAATAAGTCCTCACTTATTAATAATCCGTGCTAATTTTTGAAGATTACACTGTAGAATCAACAATTTTTATGTAGTTTATAGCAAAAAAATTTAGTCTTAGTTCAAAATTTCATGCTTAAATTTTTAAAAAAGAGTCTTCATGTAGGTACTAGTATAAAGTAAACTAAGTACTATTATATATATTTCTTACATTCATATATATAATTTATATTATATATACTATATATAGTATATATATATATATATGTTATTATGATATAGTTATATTTATATTAGTATATCTATTTAGTTTATATTATTTATTATATATGAAAATGATGAAAAAGGAATAATAAATTTAAAATTGTGGGCTGATAAAAGTTTGTTGCATCTTGCCGGCTCACAACCGATGTTGCAGCCTTTTAAAAGGTCAAGGGTTACAATTGCATCAATGTTATGTTTAATATTAAGTTTGAATTAATAAATAGATCTCTTGTTTGCGTGTTGAAAAATTTAAATATGCCTTTTGAACTTTGACTATTTCTTTAAGTTTTTAATACGATATGTTATACGGGAAAGACTAAGAGTTTATGAAACAAACGGTCCCGTGAGTCGATACTAGTCTATGTGGGGTGTCGCGAAGATCCTGGTCACTTAGCGTAAGGTTGGGTATGTTGCCGAGACTAAAGTCGCGACATGGGATTTGTGAATCTGCGCATCAAACTCATTATTCTTGGGTGAACGTTAGAAACATAGAATTTTGGCAATAACGTTGGATCCTTGGTGAAATTCAAAAGGCACATTCACCCTAGAAATTATATTTGTCGGGAGTGAAAAGTTAACATAGTTGGGAAATATGTGTAGTGGATAGCATTTATCTGATAATTTAGCGAGTGATTTCGGTGTTAAAGCTTGGTTTGGAGTGAGTGAAAAGCCGGGACGTGTATTATCATTGTTGGAGCAGGGAGCAGCAGGGGGGGCGGGCATTTCGGCCTTCCGATATGCATATTGTTCTATGATCACCATCAACAGTTATGAAAATAACGAATGACGACTATTTCTAGGTTAGTTGCGAGAAAGAGATAGATATGTGAGTAATGAGAGGTACCTTTAAGAATGGTAAAAATGGGGCTTGTCAAAGCTATAGATTCTTTCATTCCCCTCGATGAACACTTAGATACTTTTCAAGGTAATTAGTCGAGGGGGATCGAGATTCTTAGTTTTCTAAGTGCTTACTTGTAGCATTGGTGGGAAAAACAACAATATCTTACGTATGGGGGATTTTGGTATGGGTGTTAATAACACATACCATTTGAGCACTACAAAGAACGGATATAAATGACTAAAAGTACCAAAAAATAGATTGTATTTAGTATGTTTTGCATTGTATTGTGCAGGTAATGGATATCAAGAAAAGGAAAATAAATCGAGCCAAAACGACGCAAAAACCGGCTCATGAGAACGGAAAGGACCGTGTGAAGTCAAAGATGGTCAAAATCAAAGTCAACGAAAAAGTCGCAAAGTCAAGTCAACCCGGATGTGGCATTGGAAAAAGCATCGAAACGAACCGAAAACCTAAAATTCCAAAAGTGGCCCACCCGTACCACCTAGTGGCTATGGGTCAACCACTTAATATCTTTATAAAAACTTTAATCCGTAATAAAAAGCCAACCTTTTAATTTATAAACTACCCTACCCAAACTGAGCCCAATTCTATCCCTTTATAACTCTGTTAACATTCTCTCTTTAAAAAAATACCAGTTGTCTTAAAGGACTACGTGCAAACCCAACCCAAACTTAAGGGCCAAAGATGCAAAGTGGAAGGATATGGTTGTATAGATATAACACTTCAGGGTCCATCTTTGCCCATTCTCCCAAAACTTAAAAATAAAGCAGGAACAAATGATTCATCATCTTCTTGTTCGTCATCATCTACCGCCAAAATGCCAACATTATTCCCTTTCTTCCACTTTGGCTACAACCCACACAGACGATTATCCACCTAATTGCGACCTTGGCAATCCCTTGCATGTTACTAGGTCGTTAAGGAAGTCAGGACACTAAAGATGAGGGTTTTATTGATCAAGCGGGCTTTGGACACTATCAAATTCAATGGCAATATGAGTCTTTTGAAGGCTTCACATAAGAGACACGACACCTGCAGGCTCTCACAAGAAAGCAAAAGTCTAGAACCTTCTTGCTTGTATAAATAAGCTCATTTGTAAGCCTATGGGCAAAGTAGTTTTTTTCCAGCTTTAATTTAAGTCCTTTTAGCTTATTGTTATGTTTTTCTTAAAGCCTTTTAATGATTTTAAGTGTAATGACAGATTGAGTTTTTATGTTTTACCGTTTTAAGATAAAGTGTCATGTTGAGTTAAAATGTTTTATATGTTCATAAAAGCTCTTTTTTTATAACCATTTCTTATAAGCTATTCTTAGCGTCTTTACTAAAACTCTTTTACATGTTTGTTAAGGGTTTGATGTTTATTTTACCAAAGAAGGGATCAGAGCTTCAAAAAGAGCGGAGCAGCGAAGATAACGCTAAAAAGGGACGGGCTTATTGTTGTCGCACTAGCTTATCTTTGATAAGCTAGAGCTTGTAGAGAAGGCTCTTTTGAGCTATTGCCTTGTTTAAAGCCAAGGGTTTTTGTAAGTCTTTATTCTTATTTTAGACTTTTTTTACTATTCGAACCTGTCTTATTGTGTATTGTTCAAGCTTATATTTGCTTTAGTTTAGGTTTGCTTATGATGTTTAATTGGTTTATTATGCTTATTTATAGTTTTAGAGATCATTCTGCTTAAGTTTTCTTATAAACTAAACTGTCCTTATTTGCCTTTGAATTGCTTATTACTCATTAGCTTATTTAAGTGCTTATTCTTGTTCTTTTTATGCTTAATATTGCTTAACTTTACTTGCTTGTTATCTGTTTTCCATTTAGTTTGCTTATATCATTGTTAATCAGCTTTAAAAAGTGTTTCAAAAAGTTAAAGGGGTGTTTGGCATAACTGTTTTAATGGGTCAAAATGGGTCAAAATTGCATTTTGACACTTTAGTCAATTTAGTTTAGCTTAAATTAGTCCAAAAATTCAGTTTGTTTGAGTTTTTAAGTGTTAAATCTCATTGTTAAGGTTTAAAGAGTTTGTGGTTTGAATCTGTTGGCTTATAACTGATTTTATTGCTTATTTGATTGTGATCTTGCTTATTGTTGTTTTGTGATGTTTTTTTTGTGTTTATGCATGTGTTAAAGTTAGATAGGAATCAAGTCTAATAGCCTGCATTTGTCATTTTTGTGTTTTGCCAAAACTGTCAAAAATTTGCTAAGTATTGAAAAGTTTGAGAAAATGCTTTTTCAAATGCTTATTGTGGCTTATTCTGAATTTCAAACTCTCTTTTGAATGTTGATATAAGTTCTTTGAGGTCAAAGCTTAATCTGTTTGTAGGTTATATAGTCATAAGGATCTGTTTAGGTGCTTATTTTTAAGCTCAAAATTGGTGTTTTGTTAAGATTACAAAAGTTTGCAAAAATTTGTCTAAGTGTCAAAACAGTGTGAGATAGCTTTTTCATGAAGCTTTTTAAGTGCTTATCTGAATTTCAAAATGCTTTTTTATTGTTGCTTATTGTATCTTT
>BQNB010013474.1:0-77082 GCA_026074375.1 Tanacetum coccineum | reverse complement strand
CTTTAAGTTGCAGTTTTAGTAACGATGTAGTAATAAATGGTTTGTTCTTGGATTTCTGGTTTTGTCGATCACTCAGAACCAGCGTTATATAGGTAGCCATTTAATAAATTTGAGAGTGTACAGAGGTTAGCAGTATTAACAAATGTAGCTGGTTTTTTGTAACTGTGATTCGTAGTTTACTTGCGCTAATAGACACGCTTAAAGAACTGCAAATACCTACTAAATTATAACGAGTCTCTCATGGCATCACATCACTCTGATGTGTGCATGCAACGTTCACGCAATTTCTGAACCGATAAATTCAATAGACTACTTATTAATGAGATCTTTGTTAGATCTGGAATCCGTAAGGGTAGCTCTTGTAAAGCCTTGATGATGTTGCACTTAGTTTATTCTTACTATGGCATTTCGTGTAATATGTGAGTGGGAGTTGGTCTATTCTGAATAGGAATATGAACAATCTTCTTACATTTTGGGTTCGGCTACATTTAGATAACCGGTACACTCGGGGATGCTAGATGAACTTATGATAACGTACATGGAGTTAGAGAGATCAATTATAGCTTGTGGGTCAAATACTTTTTGATTGGATTGCTCTATAGATCTGTTAGAATCACTGCAATGCGCTTCTTGTTGATTCTTAATAAGAGTCTAGATTGGCATTGCCTTTATTAAGTTGTAATGTATTGAGCTGGCTTGCAAGCTCAGTAAGTTCAAAATGTCACTTATTACTAACATTTTTGTCACAACTCAGAATCGTAATCAAGTGAAGCCCTTTTTAGGTTTTAGATAAAAATCCCCTACTATTTAGCGATTCTTAAGCCAATTACAAACGCAAAAAAGTTAGCTGTTTATCCTCGCTGATGCGTAATTTTTGGTAATTAGCTTAATTTGGTGTGTCACTCGGTTTAAGGATTTTTCAATTAGCTTGTCGTTTTGAGCTTTCACTATAGTGGTCACATTCTCTCTGTGACCTTGTAAAGTTATCAAATTAAGGCATTTCATGTTTGATATAAGTTGAATCTGATGAACAAAGATGCTGATAATATTATTTTTTTCGATGTCAACAGGTACTTTCAAGCTTTTAAGGTCTACTGATGGCTAATACAAATGCATCACCGTTAATACCGTCTTCAGGATCCATGGAACAACAAACAAATATGTCATTACAGAACACAAACTCGCCTCAACAAAATCGAAACATATCAGATAGTCCTATAGCCATCCTCTGGGACATGGAAAATTGTCCTGTTCCTAGTGACGTACGCCCTGAAGATGTGGCTGGTAATATCAGAATGGCTTTGCGGGTCCACCCTATAATCAATGGAGCTGTAACCGTGTTCTCAGCTTACGGGGATTTTAATGGATTTTCTCGGCGTTTAAGAGAGGGATGCCAAAGGACTGGTGTCAAACTCGTAGACGTACCAAATGGCAGAAAAGATGCTGCCGATAAAGCTATATTAGTCGACATGTTTCTTTTTGCTCTCGATAACCCTCCACCGTCTTACATCATGTTGATCTCCGGTGATGTTGACTTCTCTCATGCTCTTCACGTCCTTGGTCAACGTGGTTATACGGTGATTATTGCTATCCCGTCTGGGGTGGGTGTCTCGTCTGCTTTGAGAAATGCCGGTAGTTTCGTTTGGGACTGGCCTAGTGTGGTTCGTGGAGAAGGGTTTGTTCCCTCCTCGAGACCTATGGCGGGGCCCAACCGTGTATATCAAATGACCGACAACTCAGATTATCAAAATGAAGAAGAAGCAATTGTGTATAGAGGGATTTCACAAAGCTATTGTAATTCAAAAGGTTTTTCAGTGGTATCACAGTCGTTATCTGAATATAATTCTATCCCTTGTTTACCCACTACTTCGAGGTCTTTTAGTTATCCAAACGGTTTGAATGAAATACCGGCACGACATGTTAGTTCGTATGAACAGAATGATTATACGTGGGTCCAGCCGGGTGATTTGATTGGATTAAAGGGGCAATTAGTAAAACTGCTGGATTTATCAGGTGGTTGTTTGCCTCTTGCATGTCTGCCCGCTGAATACCAAAAAAGTTTTGGGAGACCACTTTACGCTTCGGAATACGGTACTCTAAAACTCGTGAATTTGTTAAAGACGATGGGTGATATAATTGCTATTGAAGGGAAAGGCCAGAGGAGATTTGTGTATCTTAAGAAATGTTTACCCGGGCCTATCTCATCTCCATTAGATATGGCGGGAAAGACCGATGCAAAAGGAAAGAGTATCCGAGAAGAAAACACAGATGTTGGCGCAGGAATTGGTTCTTGGGACGAATACACAGATGTTGGCGCAGGAATTGGTTCTTGGGATGAATACACAGATGTTGGCGCAGGAATTGGTTCTTGGGATGCATTTTCGGATGATGAAAGGGTAGTTTTAGAAGAGCAGGATTTATTATTATCATTTGACAAATCAGGCGGGTGGGATTAAAATTAATAAAATTGGCAAATCTAATACTCTATCCGTCTCAAAACAATTGTTTAACAACAAAAAAGACACATAATTTCATAAAAATATAACTATATATTCTGGTTGAACCCGTTGGTCCGGTTCAGTTTTCAAAACCATATATATCAACTTGTTAGCATATAAATTGTTTTAAGCTTTGTATGTTTTATTAGCTTGTACAATGTGTGTAATAACATGTATTTTTTATTTTAGGGGTGTTTTTAAAGTAACATCAATTAGTGTATTTAATTAGTTTATACTTGTAACATATGCGTGGAGGAATAAATGTTGTACATTTTGCTTTAATATATTTATTTTTCATTTTAGGGTGTTTTAAAAATAACATTGATTAGTGTATTTAATTAGTTTATACTTGTAACATATGCATGGATGAATAAATGTTGTACATTTTACTTTAATATTTGTATTTGTTAGATAGTTGATTTTGAAGTGAAAGGTTGTATTTAAAGATTGTACATTATGCTTTATAACTTGAATTACTTAATTTTTTTTTTGTGTGAAATGTTGCATTTAAATATTGTACATTTTGCTTTATAACTTAGATTACTTAATTTTTTCGGTACGTTAAATAAAGAGAGAGTGTCTAATTTGCTTTATATGTAGTATAAAATATTATTGTTTTCTCTCTCATATTTTTTGCAAAATGATGATTTTACCCTTAAATAATTAATTACCGTACATCTTTATTGGAAGTTTGTAATAAGAATTTCAATTAAGTTATATATTTTTAAAAGTGGACAATTAATTTATGACAAACCGAAATGGAAATGACGACAATAATATTAGGACGGATGGATAAAGTATGATACACCCAATACCTAATAACACATAACAAAAATGTGTTTCGTTTCAACTTTTCTATTTCACAATGGTTTGGTTTGGTTTGTAACACGTATGTATGTCGTAACGTGTTTTTTTTTTTTTTTTTTTTTTTTTTTTTTTTTCTTTTTTAAAACGACAACTTTATTATAAAAAACTAGCAAGGGCGCTTAGAATTAGAAAGGTGAAATCATGGATAGACATGACTTACAAAAGAAATAAGATTGGTGTTTTTTTTTATACAATACTCTCAAGGAAAAGCCCTATTACTATCTATTTAGGAAACACCCATAACACAAGGATCCAAGAAACAATGTCATCAAATATCGATCGATAGGTATTCAGAGGGCGACCAAATGCGGTCAAAGACCAACCTGTTATTTCGTAAGCATCCAAAAGCCGCCACCAAGCAAATAAAACAAGTACACCTTCTTAATTGACTTGTGAGACTGGGGGAAAAAAAAAGAAAGCCGAAAAAGATTATAAGAATCCAAGCATCACATCCGCAGGTGGGGGGAAGGGGGAAAGGAACAAATCTCTGCCAATCCAAATACCACCAACGAACAAATTTTACGAAAAGAAAGCCCCGAGCCACGTTCATCTCGAAAGATAAACATGGACTGACAATCCTCCATTTAGCTAGATTTACAAGACGGACACAGATGGGATATACAAACAAAACACCATATACGGGATTCTCAAGATTGACTATAGTAGGTAACTAGTCACGAAGGAGCACCGCCAAGAAAAAAAAACATTAGCTTTCTTAAAGAATGAATTGTACCCATTCTCGTTCTGCAAAACATCCGACGAAGAGGCGAGCGAAGATTGAAGAAGGAAACAAGGCTCATCAATTTAAAGTTTCTGATGACTTTAACCTTGAACTCTCCATCTCCCGACCCAAAATACAAGAGTCCACCCTATCTTGGGAAGACGAATGTAGGAAAACCGGAGTTTAAAATTGAAGGAAAGGTCAATCCCACTGCTGCCGCTCAGCTCCATCACCAACGTCCCGAGAAAAAAGAAGCTGATGAGACGAAAAGAAAAGAAAAAAAACTCCCAATTTTATTAGCCACACACAATCTCCTTATCCAATTCGTGAGCAAACAAACGGGGGGAGAAACTGAACACGAAAAGAGGGGCAATCAGCTTACCATATATAATACAAAAAACTTGTACAATCACCCTATCACTTTCCGCTTTTTACAATGCGAATGAGAAAAAATCAAAACCAGAATCTTTCAAAAAGATTTTATTCACGTAAATTAGTGCACCAAATCGAGGGTTGATCGGTCAATTGAAGATCAAACTTTGAGCCCATAAATGCTTTTTTTTCGAATTACACCTTTACACCATACATGAGCCATCGCAGAAATGAAGCGCTCAACACCCACTTCAACAAAAAGCACGATTCAACGCGATAGAAGAAGAAAAAGACACTCGAGAAACCAGTCCAAGTTCTGTTTTTGGACGCTTTAAGACATTGATCCAAGTAACCCACGAATATCTTTCTATTCGTAGAAATCAACACGTTTGAAGAACTTATAATACGGTTTGATTCACAATAGTCTTCTACAAGCCCTTTTGGAACCGTAAAGATTGACATATAATAGATTGGAGAGGCCCCATAAGAGAAGGATTTAAGACCAGGGTCAATTCTGCGCCTATGGGAAAAAAAGGGTTTTAAAACCTTCCATTAGTGAACCGGTGGCTTGGTGTTTGTTCACCAATGCCAACCCAAGCCGACTCTTCCGAGAACATACACTCCCCAACTGTCACTCCACATGATATCAAAATGGAGGTAGTATGTAGTGTTCAAAAAACAGCAAACCCCGTTCTTATTCAGCCGCACTGCAAAACAACCATCCTGAGAGATACCCTGACACACCAAGACTTGGTCTTAGCCAATGTTGTCCCTTACAGGACCCGAGCAAGATGGATGCAATTAAGACTTTAAAATTTATGTAAGTTTTGTTCGGACCACCACCCCTACCAAGGAACATGGCATCGTCAGCATAAAAAAGATGAGGAAACTTTTAAACGTGCCATGCAATTTGAAAACCTTGAATTAAACACTTACATCAGCACAACACGAGGGAGGGATAAAGAGATATGTAACGACTCCATAATAAGAATGAAAAGTTAAGGGGCCAAGGATCACCCTTGTTTCAACCACAACACAAAGGGCAACTCGGACGTTGGTCTACCAATTTAACCAATAGGTAGCTTGGAGAGAAGTAAAAGTTACCACGGATCCCCTACACCAATTCGGCCCCCACCCAACCCAAATGCTTGATGAATATCAAAAGAGATTTATCCCACCGACCCGAAATCCAAATACGCCTTAGGCAAAATCAACCTTAAAAAAACATAGCTATGCTTTCTTTTTCGTTACACCTAGTTTAACACTATATTTATCCTTTTTCGCTTACACCAGTTTAACACCTCATTTAAGATAAAAGGACCGTCCAATATTTGTCTATTAGCAACAAAGGCCGATTGAGTCTCGGAAACTAAATCGGATATAACAGTAGCCAAACGATTAGCTAATTTTGGACATCATTTAATATATGTATATGTCATATATATTTGTATTAACTTGTAGGTTTATGTTCTTTTTTAAGAGAGCTTTGCAACAAGCTAAAGTATGTCCAAAATGGATGAAAAAATTGGATTTCCGGGCCAAAATAGGTTCCAAGCTTGTGAACTCATGCAAGCCCGCGCAACCTGCAGACACGAATACAGCTCCAAAAGTTCGCCTATGAGCAAGTTATACAATTGTTGGTGAACAAGATAGGTTTTCACTATAAATATAATATAGTCTCATTCGGTTTTGGATACAAAAATATCAGTGATCTATACTTGATGAACAAGATAGGTTTTCACTATAAATAGCTCATTCGGTTTTGGATACAGAACAACGCAGCTCCATCGCTCATGATTTCCAGCACATCCTCGATCAGAAACGCACTATTGCTTCAGTGATTTTTCAAGCAGGTGTGTCATGGCCGGCAGTACATCTGTTTTGGCCGTTGTACCATGTGTAAAACACGACTCTCGTGCCTCGACCTTTACTGCTTTATTTTAATTATCGTTATATAGAGTTTATTTTTTGCTTATATTCTGTCAATTTTTATTTTTTTGTTATTTATTTACTGTTAATTTATTTATTGTAATCTGATTTGTTTTACTAAAAGTGTAACTGTTTTCTTACAGTTTTGTATCTAACATTTTCGTTATACTTGATATGCTTAGTTGTATAATTAATAAACTTTTGTGTAGACTTTACCAAACTATCTACTCTTTTGATTTGTCTAAAACAATTACACATTATCTAGGATATAATCCTGAGAAGAAGTCTCTTTGAGTATTAAATAAATCTAGTTATACGTTAATCGGTTTTGATCCAATAGTTAGTTGTGAGATGATTATTTGTGAGTTCAAATCTCACAAAAGATGATAGTGAGATTGTTATGTTGTGTGAGAATGTATGAATTTGACTTATAAAGAATAATATCAATCCGGTGTTATAGTTGTCCGTCAAACTTAAAGTTTTTTTTATTAACCGCAACTATTCAAAACTCGATGAAAATACCCGTTTAAGAATCATGAGGGGTCACCCGGTGGTAAGATACCAGTCTTCCAAAGTGAAGATAAAGGGTTCGAATCCAACGGGGAGAAAATAATCCCTTTGTGGCCAACGGAAGTTCACTTGTAGCCGAATCTGGCTATCCAAAAAGGTAGTCACGCTGAAATTAGTCGGCTTGCAATGTCGAATCAGAACCTCAGATAAAAAAATAAAAATACCCCATTTAAGTTGCTACAATACTAAACGCACAAGCAACTAATGCAGATAGGGGTGTTGATCGGTTCGAGTTATTAGGTTGTTCGTTCGGTTAAATTTTTTTTGAGTGAAACCGAAAACTAAATCGAACCGTACCGGAAACCGAATTTGAATTTGATTCGGTTTTCGGGTAGACCCGAATAACACGAATTACATCATTTATTTAAAAAAAATAATTACATAGATATTTAGCAAAAGAAAACTATTTCAAGCATACAAATTTTTTTTATATTAAGATAAAATTTTAAGTCTTTTTATATATATAAATATATATAGTTATATAAAATCGGTTCGGTTATTAGTTTGCAAAATATATAGGTATCCCGTGTAGGGGTGGCAATTTCTAACCCGACACGAAACCCGACCTGAAACCGACACGAAAATTAACAGGTTCGGGTTGAGTCTAATAGATTTCGGGTTGGGTTTGGGTCGACTCATCTGACCCGTTTATTAAACAGGTCAGGTTCGGGTTGGGAATATATTAAACGGGTTGACCCGCTAACCCGTTTAAGATTTTTTTCTTAAATTAAAAATTATTTATATATTATTATATGTGTTAAATGGGTTAAACGAGTCGACCCGCAAACCCGTTTAGCATGTTTAACCCCTATAATGTGCCAACTTTTGTATATAAAACGGATTAAATGGGTTAACTCAAAATCTGTTTAACCTATTCAACCCGTGTAACCTATTTAACCCGCCAATCTAAGTATATATACGGGTTAAATGGGTCAGGTTCGGGTTATGTGTAGGTTAGGGTTGACATAGCTGACCCGAATATTTAAATGGGTTAGGTTCGGGTTAGGGTTTTCTGACCCACCAACCTGTCAACCCGAACCCGACCTGAATTGCCACCCCTAATCCCGTGCATTAACAAAATTAACCTTTTTGTTATTATTATGTTTTTTTTATTTGTATAGTTTTATATATTTATTTTTTTTGCACTTTAAAGGGTCTTTAAAAAAAACCTACCTAAAAAAATTTCCCACATATAAATACACCAACAACAATTGCTAAGATTTTCACAAAAATTAAAATCAAAATAATTCACCTTCTCAGTTCTCACATTCAATTTCTATCAGGTAAACAAACATTAATCAGTTCTAATTTGAA
Source organism: Tanacetum coccineum (assembly GCA_026074375.1). NCBI lineage: Eukaryota > Viridiplantae > Streptophyta > Magnoliopsida > Asterales > Asteraceae > Tanacetum > Tanacetum coccineum. Next base: position 68,811 of record BQNB010013474.1, on the reverse strand, counting down.
TAAATTTGTATTATGTTAGATTAATCTTGGTTGACTATATTGATTGTTTTAGGGTTTATGATTTATTAATTATGTCAGGTTGATATATAAGTTAAATTAGGTTTTAGTGTTTATATGATTAGTTTTTCGAAGTACACGAATGCTTGTATTTTAGTCTGTTACTTGATTTCGGCTTATATAACATAAGCCCCAATTTTCTGGCTTATATTGAGACTTATGTTATATAAGGCGAAACCAAATAAGCTCATAAGCCCACATATAAGCCGAAACAAACACCCCCTTAGATAGACGTGCTGAAAATACCAATCAAGCAATATGATCTTTGTCGGATTCTGAATCATCAACGGTAGCCCGTGTGGTGTAAAGTCTTGATGCTCGTTCGCGTACTTAGTTTCTTGCATTTTGGGTTGGTTACATGTATTAGCTGTTTATCCTTTGCTGATGAGTAGTATTTGGTAGTTTAGCTCAATCTGGTGTTTCACTCGGTTAAGTTCTGAAATGGCTTTAGTTTTCCAGAATTGCGCCCAACATTCAGAAAAGAAACGCTCACTCACTAGGCAACTATAACTACTCTTTAGTACAGAACTTGTTGGGGGCGGGGACTAATATCCTGATATGTATAATTAAGGGTTTTTCAACTGGCTTGCCGTTTTGAGCTTTCTGACTAGTGGTCACATTCTTTGTCGGATTGTGGCCCTTGTACAGCCTTGATGCTGATGTACTTACTTTTTCTTCCTATGGCACTTCGTGAAGGGAAGTTATCTACTTTTAAACGGGAATATGAATATTTTTTCTTACATTTTGGGTTGGCTACATGTTAATAACCACAATTTAGAGGGATACTAGATGAACGTATGATAATGTACATGGAGTTAATAAGATCAATTATAGCTTGTGGGTCTTAGGCGAAACATTTATTGATTTGATTGCTCTGTAGATCTGTTAAAATCACTGTAAGGACCTTCTTGTTAATTCTTGATGAGCCGCTGCCCTCTAGATTTGATTTGCCTCGATTAAGTTGAGATCTATTGAGCTAGCTTGTTGGCTCAGTAAAAAGTTTGCATATCCTCGCTAATGAGTAATATTTGATGGAAGACTATATGATCCATTTTTCAACTTAGTTTCGGATAAAAGAATACCAAAAGTACATGAATGCGTGTAGTTAGTACTTTAGTATGTTAATTAAGAAATTAGAATGTCAAGAAATGACGAGTAATGGATCATCCCTTTAAGTTACAGTTTTAGTAACGATGTAGTAATAAATGGTTTGTTCTTGGATTTCTGGTTTTGTCGATCACTCAGAACTAGCGTTATATAGGTAGCCATTTAATAAATTTGAGAGTATACAGAGGTTAGCGGTATTAACAAATGTAGCTGGTTTTTTGTAACTTATTCGTAGTTTACTTACGCTAATAGACACACTTAAAAATCTGCAAAGACCTACTAAATTATAACGAGCCTATCACGGCATCACGTCAGTCTGATGCGTGCATGAAACAAGCACAACGTTCACGCAATTTCTGAACCGATAAACTCAATAGACTACTTAATTAATGAGATCTTTGTTAGATCCGGAATCATTAAGGGTAGCCCTTGTAAAGCCTTGATGATGTTGCACTTAGTTTATGCTTACTATGCCATTTCCTGTAATATGTGAGTGGGAGTTGGTCTATTCTGAATGGGAATATGAACATTCTTCTTACATTTTGGGTTCGGCTACATTTAGATAATTAGTACACGCGGGGATGCTAGATGAACTTATGATAATGTACATGGAGTTAGAGAGATCAATTATAGCTTGTGGGTCAAATACTTTTTGATTGGATTGGTTTAAAGTCTGTTAGAATCACTGCAGTGCTTGCTGTTTCTTAATGAGCGTCAAGATTGGCTTTGCCTTTATTAAGTTGTAATCTATTGAGCTGGCTTGCGAGCTCAGTAAGTTCAAAATGCCACTTATTACTAACATCTTTGTCAGAACTCAGAATCGTAATCATCAACTGAGGCCTTGTTAGTTTTTAGACAAAAATCCCCTACTATTTATCGATTCTTAAGCCAATTACAAACGCAAAAAAGCTAGCTGTTTATCCTCGCTGATGCGTAATATTTGGTAATTTGGTGTTTCACTCGATTAAGTTCTAAAATGGCTTTAGTTTTCCATAATCGCACCCGACATTCAGAAAAGAAACAGATGTTGAAATGACTGATCTCCTGATCTGTGTTATGTAGGTTTATATAAGCTGAATCTGATGAACAAAGATGCTGATAATTTTTTTTTTTTTATATCAACAGGTACGTTCAAGCTTTTAAGGTCTACTGATGGCTAATACAAATGCATCACCGTTAATACCGTCTTCAGGATCCATGGAACAACAAACAAATATGTCATTACAGAACACAAACTTGCCTCAACAAAATCGAAACATATCAGATAGTCCTATAGCCATCCTCTGGGACATGGAAAATTGTCCTGTTCCTAGTGACGTACGCCCCGAAGATGTGGCTGGTAATATCAGAATGGCTTTGCGGGTCCACCCTATAATCAATGGAGCTGTAACCGTGTTCTCAGCTTACGGGGATTTTAATGGATTTTCTCGGCGTTTAAGAGAGGGATGCCAAAGGACTGGTGTCAAACTCGTAGACGTACCAAATGGCAGAAAAGATGCTGCCGATAAAGCTATATTAGTCGACATGTTTCTTTTTGCTCTCGATAACCCTCCACCGTCTTACATCATGTTTGATCTCCGGTGAAGTTGAGTTCTCTCATGCTTCTTCCAGTCCTTGGTCTACGTGGTCTAAACGGTGATTATTGCATCATAATCTACTTCTGGGTGTGTCTCTCTGCTTGATAAAAGGCCGGTAGTTTCGTTTGGGACAGGGCCTATGTGTGGTTCGTGGAAAGGGTTTGTTATCCCGTACCGAGACCTATGGCGGGGCCCAACCGTGTATATCAAATGACCGACAACTCAGATTATCAAAATGAAGAAGAAGCAATTGTGTATAGAGGGATTTCACAAAGCTATTGTAATTCAAAAGGTTTTTCAGTGGTATCACAGTCGTTATCTGAATTTAATTCTATCCCTTGTTTACCCACTACTTCGAGGTCTTTTAGTTATACAAACGGTTTGAATGAAGTACCGGCACGACATGTTAGTTCGTATGAACAGAATGATTTTACATGGGTCCAGCCGGGTGATTTGATTGGATTAAAGGGGCAATTAGTAAAACTGCTGGATTTATCAGGTGGTTGTTTGCCTCTTGCACGTCTTCCCGCTGAATACCAAAAAAGTTTTGGGAGACCACTTTACGCTTCGGAATACGGTACTCTAAAACTCGTGAATTTGTTAAAGACGATGGGTGACAGTATTGCTATTGAAGGGAAAGGCCAGAGGAGATTTGTGTATCTTAAGAAATGTTTAGCAGGGCCTATCTCATCTCCATTAGATATGGCGGGAAAGACCGATGCAAAAGGAAAGAGTATCCGAGAAGAAAACACAGATGTTGGCGCAGGAATTGGTTCTTCAGATGAATTTTCCGATGATGAAAGGGTAGTTCTAGAAGAGCAGGATTTATTAGTTGGCAAAAGGTTAGACGAGTTTAAGTTTGAGCTTCAGGAGATACTTGTGTGCTGTTCTTGTAGGATATTGCTGGGCTGTTTTGAAGCTATATATCAGCAACGATATAAAAGATCACTGGATTATCGAAGGTTTGGTGTGAGTGATCTTGAGGAGTTATTTGAAAAGATGGGTGATGTTGTGGTGTTGGTTGAAGAACCAGTAAGTAGAAAGAAGTTTGTAGTGGCTGCCGGTTGTTGAAAACCTTGTGACGGTGTTTGAAATTAATCTGTCATTTGCACCCGCAGACTTTGCTTTTATTGCAAGAAACATGGAACCCGATTAAAAAAATGTGGCTCTTGAAGATGTGGGGCCATGGCTGTGAAGATTGATCTTTGGAGATCCAAGTGGGTTGTGTAAAGAGGTTTATGTTTCGTGTCACGTGTTCTTTATATTCATGTGATTGCGGCCCTTGAAGGTGTGCTGCCATGGCGACCCAAGTCGGTTTTGTTACGTTTCCTGCTTGCTTGGAGTATGTTGCGCTTTGTATGGTTCATTGGTGTTAATGTGCTAGCGTTGTTTTTACATTCTACCAACTTCTGGGTTACAGCCGTTGTATGTCTTTTATGTTTGGCCGGAATAATGTGGGGTAGTTTGGATGGTGGTGTCGGCAGGCAACTTCTAGAGCATCTACAAACAGCTTTTGATATATCGACGTTGGTGTTCGTTGCTATTTCTGAGGGGACTATTTGAAACGGCTTGTTTGATGGACTTTGTTCACAAGGCGATGGTTTCAGAAACTTTAGTACTGTAAATATGGTTTCCTATTATGTTGCCATGATCAATGATTTTAGATTTCGAAATGCTTGTTTTTAATAATTTTCCAATTACTTTATTTTGTGTTTTATCGCTGGTCCTTAGCATCGCTTGGAGACCAAAATGAGTCAGATGATTTGCGTTAACCTCATACCAGAATGCTAATCTAATATTGCTCGGAGACGAGGCTGATGATTAGCATCACAATTGTATATTCAAGTCTATATAATGTAGCGTAAAGAAGGCACATTCTGTGTGAAAACAATAATCTGAAGTAGGACTCTGGGTCCGAAAGGAAATATTCATACACAAAACTGAAAGGAAAGAAAAAGTCTATCTCGACTCAAGTGATCAAGTATTGCGAAAAAGACCAACTTCTTTACTAAATTTTTCTTGGACCTTAAATTTTTTTACAAAATCTCACTCTATAATGAATAATTTTTGTACATCTAAAACACTGCATGTTTAGAGACATACCGGCAAACTGATTTACTGCTGATAAAGGGCGATCGTGCTGTACAACTACCAAAACACCTTTAATTTTGTGATGTTACTACTTGTGTTCCCAAACTTAAATGGAGGGTATATTTTAAGGAGATTGGGGTGATCCAGTTTCAAGTAGAAAGCTTCTGCTACAATATGACCGTGATGTACTAGACGAAGAGGCTAGACCTCGACCATCCCAACTTTGAAAGTTTGAGTCTCTTCTATGCATCCTACCCTTACTAGTCCTGCCTCTTTCATCTTCCACTGCTTCGATAAAACCATCGTACATTGGGTCAGCACACTCGTATAAAAGCCTTAGTACCTGCTTAATCGATGGCCTGGCCCGCCCTTCTCTCTGGGTACACCATTTAATGACTGTGACGACTGTTTGAAGTTGTTCCAAGTCAAAGGAATCCCCAATGGCGGGGTCTACAAGCTCTCGGTGTCTTGATGCTGATGTCAGTAGGGATTGGCATGCCTCTACTAAATTCCTGTTGTCGTGTATAGCTCGTCTAGAGGTTATCAACTCTAACAGCACAACACCGTAACTGTAGATGTCACTCTTTTCTGTCAGCTCTTGAGTAACAACGTATTCGGGATCCATGTAACCTGAGTTTGGTTCAGAGTTTTAGAATCTGTAAAGTGTGATTGTGCAGTAGAGATGGAAATTTTGAGTCATTTACTTATAAATGGGTCAATTTGGTGCGTGAAAATAGTTAAAAGGGATTGGTCAAACGGGCTGAAAGTCTGACAAAGTCTAATGTATACAACCTCCTAAATCTGTTATTCAAAGATTAACACTGCAATGATACTGTTTCTTTAATCATAATTAGCACCTAATGATTTATCAGACATTTTAAGAAATGGACAAGCTATTTTTGTGGTTCAACCCAACTCGACCCATCCTGTTTTTAACCCATAACCAGTGTGACCATTTACCCAATCGCCCACCCTCCCATCTAGCCACCTGAAGAATGTGATTGTAAAAAGTTAAAATTCTTCTAACCAGGAGTTCCTCGGATCTCTGTGTTCACTGGTTCAAAACAGATGGATCCATCTTTAGAAGCATATGCAAGACCAAAGTCTGCAACCTGAATCACAGGTTAAAACGAACACTTGAATAAATATTTAAAGGAAGACAAAGTAGAGTCCAATAGTTGCGATAATTTACGACATCATAGTACCTTTCCGATGAAATTCTCGTCAAGTAATATATTGCTGGACTTGATGTCTCTATGGCACAGAGGAGGATCACAATAGAAGTGAAGGTATTCCTGAATGCAAAATGATTTAAGGATGACAAACTATATGTTTTATGAAAAAAGGAATTCATTTACAAATTTGAGTTTTCTGTAACTACTCTTACCAAAGCGTTTGCCACGTCAATTGCAATTTGAATTCTTGTCTGCCAACTCAGTGGAGGTACACCTGGAGCTGCATAGAAGCATACACAATTTAGAAAGTAGGAAACGATTAAGAATTAAACGGAATAGACATACATACTGTGAATATGATCCTTTAAGCTCCCATTTGCCATATATTCATACATGAGGAACCTGGCACAGTCAAACACCGAAGACGTTTCATATGCATTGCCTATGATGATAAGTAGAAGAGATTGTACGCATATACTGACCTTTCATGTTTTTCAATGCAAAAGCCTTTTAAAGCAACAAGATGACGATGATGAAGTCTAGCTAGAAGCTCTATTTCTCTGCAGAATTCTTCCACAGCCTGGTCTGAAACTTTATTCATGCGCTTCACTGCTAATGTCGATCCGTCACTAAATTGAGCTCTGAATACAGTCCCGAATCCTCCTTCTCCAATAACGGTTCCAAAATTGTTGGTAGCTTTTTTCGTCTCTTTATAAGTGAACTTTTTAAACATACATGATGGACCTGCATAAACATCCAGATCCTTTAAGCGTAAAACGCTAATAAAATGATGAGAAAGCGAGTGTTTTATGTAATCGGATTAGACAAGTAACTACCTTCTTGGAACTTTTTTGCTGGCTGAGAAATTGCTTTCATTGAGGTTTTATCATGCCCATCCAATTCTCTATTCTTTCTACGAATAAGGAAAACCATTAGTACCACCAACATAGCGGCAACTGCTGTAACTGCGATGCCAAGACCAGGAACCAGTGAGAGATGGTACGAATGGTGTCTAATATCAGGTACGGTCAATGAGAGTTGACTTGGTCCATCAGCAGCAGATGGGCTTGGAGCTGACTCCGGTGAAAATGTAGGGGGGAGGGATCCTGCAGCTGCAAATAGATTAAACAATTCAACATTTAACACTACAATTATCCATCCGCATAAAATAGTTAACCTGGCCAAAATTTACTGCACATCAGCTACAATCCTACACGTCTTCATATTGACTGGTTACTCAATTCTTTTCGAACTACATCCTTACCTGTGTTACTGAGCCCATGAACTCCAAAAAAACAGTCAGCAATTTGAATAGCCGATACATTATCAACTCGGCTAGCAACAGCAACAAATGTTGCATCCCTGCAAGTGCTCAGAGTGGTATTATCCCCAGCTCCCACTAGATTCCTAAGATGCAAAATCCCAGCATTTAAACACTTTTTACAACGACCTTCACCTAATGGCGCTCTGCAATTTAGAGTGACATTAGAAAACTTTGGAGATTGCTGCATCTGGTCGACTGTTGTTTTTCCAAGGCACTCATAATTGACAGAAATTTTCGTCCCAAATCCACAGAACGCTGTAGCATTTCTTGTCATTCCACGTAGTACTAAAGTCTCAGATATAGTTTGGAGGCAAACGTCCGATAATTCTGGAGATACTCCTAGGTTGTTAGTTGTATTTGCATAACGTGCAATAGAAACTGCAACAAGGGCGTTGATGAAACGACAACAACTTGCTCTAGCTTCTGTGTCAGAACAAATGACTGCAGCGCGTGTAATGTTTGAGCCAGTTATATCTAACGGGCAACCTGCTTCAATGGAGGAAGAGGGGAGCAAATTAGTTACCAGACATAGTTTTAATTATTCAGAAAACTCGAAGACAAACGCCACAGAAATATACATATCAAATGAGGAAGAGGCGAACTCATCACCTACGAACCCAACTTCTTCCATTAATGCTATGTCAATACAAGGAAAACATGGTTCTATTGCATAATTGTCAAAAAGCTACAAACAAAGTATAACATGGTTTTGGGACAATATGCTCTGGTTACCAATGATCACTTCTAAAATGGCCAAACTAAATGTCACCTAACGACACTAGTTCTCCAACAATCCTTACTGATAGTTACCACAGTGAGCTTCGTACTTACGATTGTTATTCCAAAAATTTCAAATACTCTTTGACCAAATCTACGTGCAATAAATGCTCAAATTTGAAAATTTTCATAGTACCAAAAAGGAGATAACTGATGTAACCCTTATGATTTGGTACAAATTACTCCAAACCACCAACCACAAATACATATACATAAATGCTAGGAATAGAACTAGAACTCACACACCGCCAACTCCGATAAAATAAAAAAAGCTACTAGCCCAATCCTAAAAACTATAATAATGATTTTGTACCTTCTCGACTTTAATTGCCAAAACAAGCTAATATCGTAAATTGTACAGTGAGCGTTTGGTTGTAAAAGGGAATCACTATGGGTATGGATATGGGAATGGGTTTGTAAACCCATCTCCTTTGGTGACTGGTGAGTTTAGAATATGCTTGATTTTGCAGGTTTGATACCCATTGAGATAGCAAAACTTACTAACCAAACAATTGCATTGGAAATGAAAGTCATACCTTCATTCCCATACCCTCAAACCAAACATCCCCTTAACCATTCCAACACCTTTCAATACAAAACCAAAAGTGCTAGAACCACCGCCAACTTTGACATATATATACTTACCAATACCAGACATTATTTAACTTAAATCTAACTACATTGCTGCTATTCAATGACATACCTAGGTTTAACATTACAAGTACTAATTCCTTCCAAAAACCAAAAGTACTAGAACCACCGCCAACTTCGATAAAAAAACACGGACCTTATTTAACATAATCACACCAATACGAACCAACTCCATTATCATTCACAAACATTCACCCTTAGTTTAACATAACACGGTTTAGTTTCTAAATCCGCATTTATAACTTATTCCGTATAAATAACTGAAAAAAAAAATTCCAAAACCTAACCAAAGCATAGTCATAATTTTTCTGGTCCATAAAAAATGTCACTTGTATGTTTGTTTGAAACAAGCAACTAGCATTCCTATTTTTTTCTAAACACTTCAATATGTTTGACGAAAAGAGCAGGGCCGTCTCGTTATTTTTGGTGGCCCTAGGCAATAACAATAAAGAGGCGCTATTACACTTGTAAAATAAAAAGAAGTTGCATATAAAATTGAATTATATGGCCTATATATGGTTAATATTATACGTATTTATATACAAAACTAATAAAAATGTTGCCCTTTTTAAGTGGAGGCCCTGTGCGACTGCACCTCTTGCACACCCCCCCTCTGAGACCCCTCTAGCAAGGAGTAGGAGGAAGTCTAAATGCTAGTTGCTACTACATGCTGCTAGAAGTAGCATTTCGATTTGGAGCGTTTAGAAAAAGTAGGAATGATAGTTGCGTGTTGCCAAACAAGCATTCTGTATAAACGCTAACCACTAGTTGCTAGTTGCTTCAATTAAAACTACTAACCGCACAGTTTAATTTATAAAAGTGTTTGGTAGATTAGATTCAGCTATAATTTTATTTTGTAAAATGACGTAATGTTAAATGCTTAGCGTTTTTATAATTTTATAAATACTAACTGCTTCCTTCCAAACCAGAACTACATTACTAGTATTCGCAAACGGCTTCTAAAGCCGCATTATAACTGCTTAGCGGTTACTAACGTGCGCATAATAATAATCACTAACCTACGCATTATTCACCTAAACTACTGCTACTACTACACGTAATCAATCAATCAAATGATGATAGAATATAAGAATCAACCTGAAGAAGAAGAAGCAGCAGCAGCAGCTGAGAAGCGCATTTTAGCAACTAGTAACAGTGACGGTAAGAAAAGGATAAAAATACTACGGTTCGACATTGATGAGGTGCGTATGTTAGCGAAATGGGCGTAGGATAAGTTGATGCGTGTGTTAGCAGCGAGGTATGTATGTATATGGTTTGACTGTTATTGAATAAAAGAAGAGAAGACGACAGTTTTGTTCGCTACACTTTTCAAGATATTCCTTTTATTTTTTATAAATAATTTGTCAGGTATAACGGATTTAGTTTTGAATTTTTTTTTTTTTTTTTTTTTTTTTTTTTGACTCGTATCTGATTTGGTCCATTGACCGGTAACTTTGTAAGTTTGGGCATGAAATGCGTTTCGGGGTCTAAATAACAAAAGTTACGGTCAAGTAACAAAACCTCTTACGGGTGAAAACCCGAAAAGAGAATCTGGGGGGAAAAATCGAGACTAACTTCGTCATATCTGATTAACCACAAAGAAGTAATTAACTAAGGACAAAAATTTTACTAATCGACTGATTAATTTTTATAACAATTTTATTCTTTAATAATTAATTTTTCCATATATATTATGTGAAACTTATTCATAATTAGGATGTGGATTGATTGTATAATGGACAAGAAGTGTCAATCATAAGATTAGTGATTTGTCGATTGAGTCGATTTTTAATGCTTCTTTAAACATGATGAATGTATTTCTTAGGTGAACGTTAAGATTTTGTTATGGTTTGACATTGATTAATCCTCGAGTTTGAAATAATCAAATAAGGGTGTGTTAGAATTAATAATTTTTACCAAAAATCGCAAACTAACACATAACTACAGAGAATTCGACTAGCTTATGGAATGTCGGCTAGCTTTATGAAATCGACTAAGAAGCCTTATAGATCGAGATATTGACTTCGAATAATAATTCTAACATTGAGAGGACTGCTCTATCTTTTTTAAGAGGCTATTAAAAACATGAAAATCAGACTAAACAACCAGGAATGAATAGTGTAATTTTACTTAATATTTTTTTAATAAAAATTGTATATAATACGAGTAATTGAAGTAAAGAACCAGTGAGAAGTAAATTAAAATAAGAAGTGTGAGAGTGATTATAACCAGCACATTTAATATGCAACAACTGGCATTAGATCACTTTCTATTCATTTAGATCACACATTTTGAGTTTTCGAAAGTTAATTGATGTGTAGCGGGCAAATTTGATTTCATGATTTAAGCACATGTAGAGGAACAAAAAACAAAGAAATTCATTAAATCGCATCTAATTACGTAAATGCATCTAAATACAAGCTAGTAAAACACAATTATATTATGCATTATAATGGCATCTAAGATTATAAAGATGTCATATTTTTCTAATTTAAGTCGGTGGCATCTCGGAAATTGCGGTTCCAATTACATTCTTATCCATATTATATTAAGAAAACTTCTCATTTGATCTATAACTCTAAATCGAATTTTAATTTATATGTTATTTAATAAAAATGTATTGTATAGCTATTTTAAGATATATATCATGTAAAGTAGGGAATAAGAACTCACATTTCATTTTCATAAAGTTTCGACCTGTAAATGTAGAATTAATATTGTTTATTTTGCTTCATCAATCACGTCCTTATCTCCTTAGTTGCAATGTACACCAAAACTCTAATGTATTGAATCAAGTGTTGGTTATTAAATTTATTTATTCCTTCATAATCTATATTTTCTCTATAAATTATAAATAAGTTTTTGTTGCTTTATAACGTGGCATCGTTGTAATGTGCTTATGAGACTATTTTTAATTATAAAAACATACATTTATTATTATTTTGTTTACACACACAGGATCTACAGTAACCTTGAATAAATATTATTCTAATGTAAATGAAATGTGTTTTATTCTTATAATATTATCCTTAACTACTATGTGAACCCTCTCTCAGTTACACACGTATCTACTCTTCTGGATATGTGTTCTTCTCCAAGACATAATACAAAACACTCAAAAACACATACATCACATTCGTCTTCAAATTTCTTCCGCATCCTCTCTCTTTAAAAATCCGGCCACCTACACAGCTGTGAACCGTCCGCTGACCTCCTCCGAACACAAGGTTTCTTCCAAAGGTAGGATGTTTTCTTTATTATGATTCTATTGATGTTTTACAAATTATCCGGATCTTATTATTCAATATTTTGATGATTTTGGGTTTTGGTAAATAGATTCTCAAAAAAATTGGGTATTCTCAGTTTTTTCCACAATTTTCCAACAAATCCACAAATTCAGAACCCTAAATCATTCTCTCACACACCTTTTTTTTGTGTCTAGGCTCACTTTCCGACGGCCAGACATCTCAAACAAAGAAAATTGAAAAGCTTTCTAAAAGAAAATAGCCGACAGAGGTTTAATGAAGATGATTAGTGTCGTTAATGGTGAAAATGATGAAGAGTAATGGATACTCCTAAAAGAACACAGATTTCAAATCATTTATCTAAATTTAAGGTAAGTTATTTTGGGTTTTTTATGTAATAACGCTTGAATCAAGATTTTGCTTTTATTGATTGGTTTTGAAAATTGTTCGTCGGTTTTAGTGGGTTAAATTACTAGGTGGGTTTTTTTAAACTAATTTTTGTTTCTAAGAAAACATGGATCATCACACCATTTCAAATGATTTTCCTCACTTTTTTCTAACTATCTGGGCTTTGCAAATGTAATGATCGGATAATCTACTCTAAAATGCAATCCCCCAAAACGCTCTTATAGTTTGAATTGGTTATTGTGCTCGATAACATGTTGGATAGTTTTCTACATGATGGTAATTTAGTAGATTAACAATAGTTAATAAAATAGACTTGATATTGATACTTTCTTAGGGCTAGAAATCTAAAATATAGGGGATGTTTAGAATTGAGTTTGATCCATTTTACAAAAGAAAGTTGCTTTTTTAGTGTTGTTGTTTCTAAGAAAACTTAGATAGTCACCTTACTAATCATTTGCGGTTCTAAATGCAATAATTAGATAATCTACTCTAAAATGCGTTCCTCAGATACCCTCTTATTTGACTAGAAATATGTGTGCAGCCCAGTAACTTTATGATAAAATAGGCTAATTTGATACTTATATTTTCCTTAGGACGAGTGTTAGCCTTACTATTTTGTAAAGCCGGCGTCTTACACGTGAATTGGACTAGCTATAAACCAACTGCTGAATTGGACTAGCTATAAACCAACTGCTAAACGCAGGGACTATTATTGTATATGTGGTACAGATAACTTTGTGTTAGGCTATAAATACCCCCCATAACTCTCCATGAGGGGTTGGTTGAATCATTTGTGTATTTTACTTTCTCTTTCTAAAAACACATAGTTCATTCATCCTTTTCTCTACTTTCTCTCACTAAAAACATAATGTCTCATATTTTGTTCTTTGATCAACCAAGACCCCCCGATAAGGTGTTTTCGATCCTTGTCAATTGGTATCAGAGCTAACCGGGGGTGTATTGTATTCGTATGGGGTGTGTTTGTGGTTTGAGTTGTGCTTATTTGAGCTTATTTTCGACTTATTTGTGGCTTATTGATTCGGCTTATTTTTTACAAAGAGTTTACATTTTTTTCTTGTTGATTGTTGTCTACCTTATTACACAAAAAGTTCACATTTGTTGTTAAAAACCATTTGTTGCCAACTGGTAAAAATTTTTGGGTGGCCTACTCTCATTTTGGGCTTACATCTGTCACGATTATTCTTGTTGCTCTCTTCGTGGCTTTATTTATTTTTTGGAAAAGTAACTTATTTCAAAAAACTTATTCTTGAGCTTATTTGAGCTTTTTGAGTCTGCTGATTTCTTGTGGTCCAACGTTAAGAAGTTGCTTTTTCTACAAGCTTATTTGTTGCTTTTGTAAGTGGCTTATTTTCAAGCTTAATTTCTGGGTAAACAGCTTATTGAAGCTTATTTTTGGTCATGGTTTGGAAACAAGACTCAGATTCTAAAAACACATAGTTCATTCATCCCTCTCTCTATTTTCTCTCACTAAAAACGTGTCTCATATTTTGTTCTTTGATCAACCAAGACCCCCCAATAAGGTGTTTTTGATCCTTGTCAATTGGTATCAAGAGCTAACCGGGGGTGTATTGTATTCGTGTGGGTTGTGTTTGTGGTTTGAGTTGTGCTTATTTGAGCTTATTTTTAACTTATTTGTGGCTTATTGATTTGGCTTATTTTTTACAAAGAGTTCGCGTTTTTTTCTTGTTGATTGTTGTCTACCTTATTACACAAAAAGTTCACATTTGTTGTTAAAAACCATTTGTTGGCAACTGGTAAAAAATTTTGGGTGGCCTACTCTCATTTTGGGCTTACATCTGTCACGATTATTCTTGTTGCTCTCTTCGTGGCTTTTTTTTTAGAAAAGTAACTTATTTCAAAAAGCTCATTCTTGAGCTTATTTGAGCTTTTTGAGTCTGCTGATTTCTTGTGGTCCAACGTTAAGAAGTTGCTTTTTCTACAAGCTTATTTATTGCTTTTGTAAGTGGCTTATTTTCAAGCTTAATTTCTGGGTAAACAGCTTATTGAAGCTTATTTTTGGTCATGGTTTGGAAACAAGACTCAGATCCATAATTTTTGCTGTATTTGACAGTTTTTTGTTGGTTTCTGTAAAAGACAAAATCAAGGACGTCAGTACTCGAATTCGCAGTTTGCTTCATCACTCGAATTAGCAACTCATGAGAAGGACCCGAATTTGCAATCCTCCGAATTCGCAGTTTAATTTGTCACACCCCAAACCGAGTCAACTCGGTAATTACCGAGTTGACACAGGTCAACTCAACTGAGTCGTGCCAAATGAAAATGACGAAAGACAGAAAGACTCAATCGACACACAAACCATAACATTCGAACCATTACACCAATTCAGCCTCAACATATCCACAACAAATCCAAATCCATGCTATCCTAAACCCATCGTCACTTATCCCCTCCTCCATCATCAAGACTCGAACGAAAAATAAAATAACTTAAAAGATCTCAGTACTTTTCATATCGTGTTACACTTTCAATTGAAAGAATTGTTAAAGATCCAAACACGACTGGAAAGCGTCATCACTGATCGATATAAAGGATAAAACCTTCCTTATCTATTCGAATATATAAAGTATGAACAGTCACAAGAATGTTGTGTTCATCTTTGATTCAAATTGAATACCTCAAACGAAATCAAAAACCTACCCGAGACCTCCTCGTAGAGATATTGAAGATGTCTTGCACTCGATTTGGACAAGAGGAAGGATTCTTGGGGTATGATTTAAAACGCGTGATTCAAGAGTGGGTTTGTGTGTGCTTGAGAAGAAACGAACACTTGAGATGTATCTATTTGAATGGATGATTAGTGGTGGCTGTTTTGAGATGGAGGAAATATGAAGTGGTGATCTAAGTTTGGTGACTGCGTTTTCTATTGAGAAAGATTAGGGTTTGTATACCCTAATTATGTGGGATAGTGATACTTTATATAACTTTGTTGGATAGGATTTTTCTTACTCAACACAATCTGGACCGAGATTTATGTTGGAATGGGCTAGGTATTAAGCTTTAAATTGCTGGGCCGAGTTTAATTACATAATGTGGGTCGAATATTAATTGGAGATGGGTTATGGTAACTAAACATGGGCTGAAGAATGACAAATTAAGCCAAAAATTGTTATTTATTTTGGGCTAATATTATCGGATTGAGCCAGATAGTAAAACACTATTATGTCGGATAATGTTTAGTGAACCGGGTTTTATTATTTGGACGGGCCGTTCTTATGGTATATTTTTTTGAGCCCGATATCCGTTAATTACCACAACACATCAAAAAATCACGAACACCAACATAACAAACACAATACATTACACTAAAAACGATCCTTATCAAAATTCACTTTAACTCATAATGGCTTTTATTGAATTTTAATGACTACGGGGTTTTTGTACGATGGTACTTATTTAGGATTGAAGTAGTATTTCATGAGGAGTATACTTATTCGTCTTTGGTTCTTTCTACCTCCTCTACGAAGATGACTTGTTCGGGCATATACGGTTTGTGATGAAGACTTGAATATCTAGTTTCTTTAGTGTTATTTCTCCCTATACCCACAAAGTAGCTATCACTTTAAGGAGTTACATTGTAGTATTCAGTGTCTCATGTAGTTAAGGAGATTTCAAGAGGTGTTGTATTTGTATACTTTAGTGCGGGTATATGGTACCTAGAGACTTGCCTCTACACTGTTCTTTACCATACGGATAGTACAAGATTAAGTCACAAGTCGGGGATTCTGCTTCATTCTCGGGTTCGTTTCATCGGGTTGTCTTCATCAGTGGTCATTAGTATTAGCCTACAGAATAGATAAGGGGATTTAGATCGGGTTGATCAAGAGAAATTTGTAAAGAGAGTACCGACATTTTCTCATAGACTATTGCTTATGCAATCATGGGCTATGAAGCTAAGTAAGCAGCTCCAGTTGGCATAAGATGTACACATGTGTAGGATGATTCCTCAATTAGTTATCATCTTGGAGGGAGAAATGTGTACATCCGGGACTTAATTGACTTTGATGTTACCATTTAAACTATATAGAGGAACAAATTGTGTACACTCGGGACTTGATTGACTTTGGTGTAGCAATTTATATCTTTCCTGGAGGGAGAAAAGTGCATTTTCGGGTCTTAATTGATTTTGGTGCTACGGTGTCGACTTCGAAAAGGGGATAAAGTGTGTACTTTGGGCTGAATTCAAACAAGACTGGAATACTTCCTAAGTGAGACGATGTAGATAATATCATCCCCTTCCACATATTTTCCTTAATGAGAAAGGAGGTCCTTGAGCCGAGCTGGAGAAGGTTGTATGACTCAAGACTAGTGCATTGATTCTAAATCAGTCTCAAGGGTGTCTGTTTGGGAGGGATCTGAAGAAAGAGAGCCTACTAGTTGAGAGGGAGTAAAAACTCAACTAGATACTGCACAAGAAGTTCAGAGCATAATTCATATCAAATCCGAAGTATTCGAATAAGGGAACTTCAAGGATGACAAATGAATAGCAGATTCTAAAAACTTTGACATGACCAGAAGTGCAAGAAAATGAAATTTTTCAAGACTTGCAACTTATTCAGAAACTTCGATATGACCAGAAGGGTATGAAGAAAGTTTTTAAAGACATGTCAAGAAGTTATAAGCAGAAATCCAAATCAAAGCCAGTGGCAGCGACAACTTCTAAGTCATCCTTAGCAGTATGATTACAGTGTGTTCGTCTACAAGCTGAAGAAATAAAGCTGGAGTATTCAACTAGATCAAGATCGTTGAAGACTATCTCAAGGAATACTAGACTTCATTCTTATCATTTTTCTTTATTTTTGCTTGTAGGAAACATTGTAACCAATTCACGTGTGATGCCATCTTGGAGGGAGATTGTTAGCCTTACTATTTTGTAAAGCTGGCGTCTTACACGTGAATTGGACTAGCTATAGACCAACTGCTAAACGCATGGACTATTATTGTATATGTGGTATAGATAGCTTTGTATTAGGCTATAAATACCCCTAATGACTCTCCATGAGGGGTTGGTTGAATCATTTGTGTATTTTACTTTCTCTTTCTAAAAACACATAGTTCATTTATCCCTCTCTCTACTTTCTCTCACTAACAACATAATGTCTTATATTTTGTTCTTTGATCAACCAAGACCCCCTGATAAGGTGTTTTCGATCCTTGTCAACGAGAAATCTAGAATAGCCATGTGATACGCTTTGGAAATTAATGAGCTAGGCTTTGTAAATTTTGGCAATGTTTGGTTTACACAACTTAGTTGAATACCAAAAGCGTTGTCAGTTTGTAGTAAAACTATCATCTGCAAATTATAAAACAAAGCAATGCCATCAAGTTCTAAGGTTGATAGATAACTGTTGTGTTGTTTGTTTTAGGTGTAAAGCTGGGACCGGATGATTTACGGCATTCGACTTTGTTGGGAGGCATCCATCTGCTAGAACTCTTTATGGTGGTCAGTATACTTCGGTATATGGTTCATCTGCACATAACAATGCTCTACAGGTCAGGCATGTCTCTATTTTAGTCTTCGGAAAAATGTTGAACGTTTTCATAATCACGTTTCTAACTGACATCTCATTCGTAACTGCCTTTTGGAGGTGTAACTACCATGAGCACGTATAGAAGTATTTCAATATTTAGTGTCTATTTGTGGTTGTGTCATTGTGGTTTTTGCAGAAATGGAAGAGGAAAATGGTTGCTTCGGCTTTCGGTGAAGATCAAGGTTGTAGTTCAGCGCCTCGCCCTATTGGACTCTTCTTCCTGATTGCATCAATGAGTGTAAGAATGAAAGCACTTCTTATCATATCGTAATTTGTTTTTCGAGTACTGTGTTTTTTTGAAATCGATTTAGTTGTTAAATAGTGATTATCTTTTCAAAGTTTGTCTAATATAGGTGAACTCTAGGCAAGGAGTCATTGATATTTATAGAAAAATTAGCAGACATTAAAACCATTGCTCAAGGAGGATACCCCGAAGCTGAACGCTACCAACTATCAGCGGAACAAAGCGAAAGTGTTGACAACTGATCTTGACATTGGTGCAGCATTAAGATGGTTCATGGCTATTTTGGTCTTAAGACATGTTATGAATTAAATTCACGTTTAAGACTTGATTTTTATTGGTTTTAAGCTTGATGTTGTTGCACTATTGCAGGTAACTTTGGTTTTTGTCATGTTCTCATGGTGACTTTCTTGGCTCTATTCTTGGAACTGGGATTGTGAGAGATAAAGTGGGGATATTCTTTTGCAGGTAATACGTAGGGGTTGTTTAGGTAAGCTTATTTTGAAAGCTTATTGGGTTATTAACTTATTGTAGTTTCCCAACACAATAAGATCAAATCTTATTGGAGATTTTTATTGGTTTTAAGCTTGATGTTGTTGCACTATTGCAGGTAACTTTGGTTTTTGTCGTGTTCTCAGGGTGACTTTCTTGGCTCTATTCTTGGAACTGGGATTGTGAGAGATAGAGTGGGGATATTCTTTTGCAGGTAATACGTAGGGGTTGTTTAGGTAAGCTTATTTTGAAAGCTTATTGGGTTATTGACTTATTGTAGTTTCCCAACACAATAAGATCAAAGCTTATTGGAGATCTATTTTTTGTTTCCCCTACCAATCGTCTATCTTTTTAATTTCGAGATGTAAAAGGAGATTCGACAGTAAGTGGCATATTTGAATTCCTTCAGGGTTGTTTGGAGTCAGGGTTTTTGATTAAGAGAATGGGAATAAAAATGATGATCGTGTTTGGCTTATGTGTTCAGTTTTATAAGAATATAAATTAGGAACTATAACTTAAAAGTTGGCATTTTTTATTCCTAACAAGATGTTGATTTCCATTCATACAATGTCTAAGCTCTCTTCGCTGGTTGTGGTACCATTGCATGACTTAAGAGAATTAACCCAAAAAAAAAGTTGGCCTCTTTTTTAATCATGTTCTATAATGATGCAGGCAACACATCTCAAAGAAAAGATTAACAGTATGTTCAATGAGGAGCATGTAAGTGAAGATTTATATTTTAATGTAAAAGTTAGTGTTTCCAAGATTTTAATTTTGTCAAAAGAATTGGTATAATTTCTGACACCACATGCCAGTGTGTTTTTTGATTAAATTAAAATCATGGAAACATGGAAACACTAGGTTATTTTCATAGATGTAAATTTTAGTACAAGCCTGTGGAATGATATAAGCCCCATGCCCTGTATATATGAAAATGATATAAGCCTCGTATATATAAAAAGCATGTGGAATGTTTGGCACTAGGTACGTATATTGTGTATAAGAGAACTGATTATCTAATATAGATGTAAAATTTAGTACATCCGTAGCTCTAAGTGATTGACGATCTGATGTTGATTCTTCAAGTTAAAACAATCACTTTTAAAACGCACCGTAAAATGTAAACGGGGTCTGCATATTTAACTTGCTTGACACTTCTCTTTAGCCTTTTGGATCCATTTGACTTGTCACTTTCCTTTTGTTGTCCTATATGTCTGAGAAAGCTAAAGATATATACTATGATTGTGGGTTCCATTTACTCATTTAGTTCAAAGGTTAACGATTGGTTTCTTTATGTTCAATTTGTTGAACTGTTAAAAAAACAAAGCTAAATGTAAATTATACGCTATATTTGTGTTTTGCAGCTTACAATTTGCCATAAAATGCTGGAAGCATAACCCGCAATTTCATCGAAGATCCCGAAGTGCTCTCATTCATAGATGCTGAAGTGAGCCTACTACCGGTGTGTCGTCTCGGTTTCGGCCCATTTACTACGGCTACTCACCTTTTGTCAGATAGTTGTGTCAGTATCAGTTTTACCCATTATTTTTGCCAAGTCAAATGATAACCAAAAAAAGTTATAGCTGAGGGAAACATGCCAAATGTGTTAGAAGTCAAACAAAGTATTATATATGCATATGACCAACAAAATCTTTATTAAAAATAGGGTTGTCATGTATATAATCGACTTCACAGGTTTACCTAAGGTTTGACTTTTCCTTTATCCTCTTAGTTTTCATATATACGGGGATTATATCATTTTCATAGCTGATGTTGCAAGGTAAGTGTATAAGCTGATAGTTTGCATCATATTTGGCCCTTGCAAAAGCCTCTGAAAAGTAGTCATATAAACTGATATTGACATCATTATTTTATAAGAAGTTATGCTGAATTAAGCTATGTATCTGATTGTTGTGAAATTAAGTTACTACATTCGGATATATTTAGGATGAAGGGCTGGGCATTAGTCAATTGTGAATATATAATATATATAAGCCTTAGGGAATGAACACATATACTCTTATTATGACAAATCCTTGTTAGTGGTTAAAGGGGTAACGGACCAACTAATAGCAATAAGCTGTGACAATAAGATAAAATGTTCAATAGTGCACGACCAAACAGTAGTGAATGACATTGTTGTTAGTAATGAGTAGTCCTTTATACGTAGATCACGTGTCCAGGAATTAAGTTTGGATCTTGATTAGCGTCTGTTATATGTATGCTTTATTCATGGTTTGTATTATTGTTGATGTAGTGTTTTCAAATAGTTGATACGTATATATGCAGACTATAGGGTCATGTTAAGATTGGAGTCTTTGACTTTCTGCCAGATTTGTAGAAAAGCTGGCAGAATGAATAATTTGTCTTCACTGGGTAACAAAGTCGAACTGAATGATGATAATTATGCTTGAACCTCAATATACAAAACAACCTATTTATAGTAAATGGGTCAAAAATACTACAACTTCACTTATTTTTCCCCATAATCTTTTTCAATTTTTGTTCATTACACACAGCTGTTGAGTTTTCATAACACGCTGTTACGCCTGCCAGAGCTGCTGTTCAGTTCTTAAAAGCAGAAAAGGTTGCGCCAGGACTCCCAAGTGGCTATCGATTGTGTGTTTTTGTTCTTCTCAGAAAATAAAATGAAGCGTTGGGCTTGCTACAGATGGAGCTGTTGCTGAAGGGTAACGAGTCTACCTAAAGGTTATGATGGTCCTGGCGAAATCGATGAAGAATACAAGAAGCGCATTATGCAAGACCTCAATCAAGGTTTGTATATATATTGTGGAGCTTAGTTTTATTTGAACTTAGTTATAACTCGCTTATAACTAAACACGTAGATGTTACTTTGTTGACCCTAAACACTTTTTGTCTAACCATATTCTAAATAAAAGGCTTACAAAATGTTATATGTGATTTCTTAAATTATCATACATGTTTGGCATATGGCTTTTTCTTACTTGAATGTATGCTACTGTTTGGATTTGCAGCACAAGTATGCATTTGTGGTCATAACTGCCCTTGCTTGAAACTAATCTTCGGCTTGGTTTAAGTTGGAGATCGTCAGCTATATGAAGTTGCAAGGCGATGTATAGTAAATAATTTCATTCAAGTCCAACCTTGACCAAGAAGAGGTGATTCGTACAATTTGGTTAAAATTTTTGATTAAATTGTTTGTGTATGCATTTTCCTGTATAAATTATTCAATTAGCAACAATTTTGCAGCATGAGTAAAGATGTTAAACCTAAGTGTGTACCAATACTTCGAGCTTGATATAGCTTCACTATGTAAACTTCTAAGATAGTTTTCCTCAACGAATTTGGCTAAAACCCGCCGCAGCGAAGCACGGGTTCAAAAAACTTGTTTCTATCAAAAATTGTTCACATGTTATGCTTTCTACTTTTCTTATATAGAAGATATAGTTCATAAATTAAAAAAATACAAGCGATAAAGAAAAGGAAAATGTTACATCCACAAAAGTTTTACAAAAAAACTTTAGCACCCCGCCTACTCAGACCACAATATTGTCCGCTTTGGCCGCAGGCTCACAACTTTGCTTTGGCCTCAAGTGAAAGACTTACCCGACAGTGTCACCAAAGCCAGCACAACTCTCACACAGCACAGCTTAACTGGCCAGTTCCTAAGTAACCCCCTGCCCACAGTAACCAACTAAATACGCGTTGTATCATTGCAAGGTGAATGTTATAATATGAACCTAGCATCTCTCCAGGTCACAGCCGATGTGGGATTTGCCTAGGGTGTCACAATCGCCCCCCTTAAGGACTCATCGTCCTCGATGAGGTTTGTCCCCATCCATCCGAGACGAGGCTCCAGGAGTGGCTCATGATACCACTTATAGAGAACCCCTCCGTACTCAGACCACAATATTGTTCCTGCTTTGCCTGGCACTATCACGGCTTTGCTTTGTGGCCCTCATGCTAAGACTTCCTTCAGGCAGTCACGCCAAGCCATGTACTAACTAGTCTCACATGAGCACGACTTACTACTGTTCTGTGAGAACCCCACTCGCAATAGACTACAAAACGCGTTGTATCAATGCAAGGCGAATGTTATCTTATGAACCTAGCATCTCTCGAGGCCACATCCGATGTGGGATTTGCCTACACATCGGCCGTGGCCTAGAGAGATGGTGGGATCATAAGATAACATTCGCCTTAAAATGACACAACGCGTTTTGTGGTCTACTGCGAGTGGGGTTTCTGGGAACTGGCAGTTAAGCGTGCTCATGTGAAAGTAGTATTGGCTTGGGTGACCTATCGGGAAGTCTTCACATGAGGGCCATAAAGCAAAGCCGTGAGCCTGCGGGCAAAGCGGACAATATTGTGGTTTGAGTAAGGCGGGGTGTTACAAGTGGTATCAAAGTCACTCGTGAGCCGTTCGAGATGGTGGGGCAAACCTCATCGAGGAAGATGAGTCCCTAGGGGGGGGGGGGGTGATTGTGACACCCTAACCAAATCCCACATCGGCTATGGCCTAGAGAGATGTTGGGTTCATAAGATAACATTCACCTTACAATTACACAACGCGTTTTGTGGTCTACTTCGAGTGGGGTTCCTAGGAACTGGCAGTTAAGCGTGCTCATGTGAGAGTAGTACTGGCTTAGGTGACCTGCCGGGAAGTCTTCACATGAGGGCCTTAAAGCAAAGCCGTGAGCCTGCGGGCAAAGCGAACAATATTGTGGTCTGAGTAAGGCGGGGTGTTACAAAAACTTTCATAAAATGACTTGTCACCAATCAAATTAATCTTAATCATGTAACTACTTTTGTACTTAAAATGATGTGACATTTATTTACTTGTTTGTGAATTATGGTCCTTGTGTTATCTCCAACAAAATGGTGCCATGTAAATTTAGCATACCAATTAGGCATGTCAATTAATGTTCATCGATAAATTAAATTCGCAAAAGCCAAAGACTATGGACTTTCCTTTCACATGCAAGGGCGGAGCCACCTTGCAAGTAGTGGGGGAAATTCCCCCAAAAAAGCTTCACTGGAATAGGTAAATTAGTAGGAAAAATAGTTAAATTTCTTGCAAAAATTTTTGGTGCCCTCAACTCATAAATTAGAGTGCTCTCTTTAAAAAGAAAATTCATTAATTAAATCTTTGAATTTCTCCCTTCTCGACAATGTGGATTGGCAGAAAGAAGGAAAACAAGGTTGAAGAATGGATATGAAAAGATGGAGAAGTTATTATATTTGGGAGTACATTGAATATAATAAAATATTTAGTTATCTACCTAACCCATACTTTATTAATTTAGGTTGTTTTATTTTTTTGTTTTTGTGATTGGGACATCTAAGACTCACACGACTCGTGGAGAATCTTGGTGGCTTAGTGAAGAGGTGCAATCCAGAGTCGCGGCAAAACAAGCAAGGTTTAGAGCTCCTTTCGTGTCAGGGGGTAACCAAGATGATAGGATTAGGGCGCATGAGAAGTATAAAGAAGCTAAAAGATAAGGAAAAAAAGTTGTGGCCAAGGCGAAAGATAAGGCATACGAAGACCTGTACAAGAAACTAGACTCTAAAGAAGTGGCAAACGATATCTTCAGGATTGCGAAAGCCCGGGAGAGAAGAAGGGATCTAGGAGACATAAGTTATGTAAACGATGAAGGAGGTCGAAGCATTACTAACGAAGAGGATATTAAGAAAAGATTAGGAGAGTACTTTTCTTCTCTTTTCAACGCGATAGGGTCAGAGGATCGTGACGAGGTAGTGAATCCTACCCTAGCATTCTGCCGCAATTCGATTGCTACTACTCGAGGATCAACCATACGGAAGTGAGGACTGCCTTACAGAAGATGGGGAAAACAAAGCTGTAGGACCGGACCAAATCCTCATAGAAGCTTGGAGGTGCCTAGGGTACGAGGGTGGGACCTGGCTAACTTGTCTCTTCAACAAGATCTTCACAAGTGCGAAGATGCCAGAAGAATGGAGACTCAGTGAAGTCATCCCAATTTACAAGAACACAGATGGTGCGCAAGTTTACAGCAACTATAGGGGTATCAAGCTTCTTTGTCACACCATGAAGCTCTGGGAAAGAGTGATTGAGAAAAGGTTGCGAAGGGAGATAAGGGTGTCTAAGAACCAGTTCGGTTTTATGCATGGACGATTATCAGAAGCCTTATGGAGAAATACATAGAAAGACAAAGAGACTTGCATATGACTTTCTTAGATCTAGAAAAGGCCTATGACAGCATACCAAGGGAATTAATTTGGAATACCCTGATCGACAAAGGAACACTAAGGAGATACATGAGAGTTATTTAGGATATGTATTGTCTGCTCTTTTATCTTCGTATGTGTGGTTTTCTTTCTTTTGCATGGATCTTTTTAATCTTTTTATTTTATTATTTTTATTATTATTATTATTATTATTATTATTATTATTTTATTATAAATCACTTTATTAGAAACTCAAGAGATTTACAAAACTTTAATGGAAAGCTGGATACTATTTGTGCCTTTAGCTAAAGCAAAACCAATCTTATTAAAGATATGAACAGCAGCAAAACCAATCATATTAAAAATTATTATTATTATTATTATTTATTTTTATTTTTAATTTTATTTTTATTTCATTTTCCTTTTTTCTCTTTTCCTTTTCGCCATATGTCTCGTTTTTTTTCTCTTAGCCGGAGGTCTATTCGAAAACAGTCTCCTTATTTTCGGGTTTACCTGAAGGTAAGGTATGATCTGTCTACATCTTACCTTCCTCATATTCTACTCTGGCGAGATTGGGTTGCGTTGTTGTTGTAGTTTTGATCTAGCTGTAACATCTTTATTTTTAATTAGGAATCTTAATCTTTAAGTTTAAGTCCCATTCTTAAAAAGAAGAAAACTTTTTACGTTAGCATCTTAAACAAAAAAAAACCATCCATGTTAAAAGTCACGAGCATGTACGAGCGATTTATAACGATATAATTACTCGATACATGTTTAGAGATTCTTAGCTTTTTTGTTTTTTTAATTTTTGGTTGCGTGTTTATATTTTACAAGTGAACATAGATTACAAGTCAACAGGGCCGTATTTGAGGGTGTGCGAGATGAGTGACCGCACAGGGCCTCAAAAATGTTAAGGGCTCCAAAATGTGTTCTTTTAATAATATGTTAAACATTTAGATAACTAATTTGCACTATATCTTATAAACAATGATATTTTATATATAGCATTTCTTCTCGAAATGTCTCATTATGTAATTTCGCTCAGGGCCTTAAATTTTTTTAGAAATTTAGAGACAGCCCTGCAAGTCAAGTTGATCTTATTTAAAATGAACTCGATAAAATTGCGTGATATACGTTGCTCGGTTAGTTAGTGTTAAAAGAAGTGTTTTTTTGCATTTAATGTAACCGACCCGACCTGACCCCATTTTGAACTTTACAATATAAAGCTTGGCCCGTTATTAAATCATTCTTGTCGATTGTTGCCCCTTTCGGTTAAATTTTCTGGCTCCACCACTATTCATATGTACGACTCGATGAGTTGCGGGTAAAAGGACGTGATATGTACATGGCAAATTTATTTAGTACGTAATAATCTTTTGTTATACGTTGTTATGGACAAGCTTAATATATTGTAGATTAAGTTAGTTACCCGTATGTAACTAAGTTAACGTATCATAGTGAAATATCTTGAAAAAGTTTACATTTATTAATATTGGAGAAAAAAAATGTTGGTACTTCACCGAAAAGTTTTAGCTCACTTGATATCTACTTTCTAAAAAACTATAGGCTCATTGATGAGATTTTATGATTAAAGATTATGGTTTTGACTTTTGAGTTTCGACTTGTGCTTGTAGATATCTAAAAGTTATTGATTTTGTAATATGCTTCATCTCTCATTAAACCATTATAGGACCCTACAAAAATAAGGACCCCGGGTCACATTAATGTTTTCACCAGCTCCATGAACCAACCCGACCCGAACATTTAATATCTCCCATTTTCATTTAACCTGTCCCTTCTTATCTCCCGTTGTTATACACGTGCTAGGTACACGGCACGTGGTGAGACTTCACATTAACAAAAAAAAAACACGCAACAAACACATACACCACCCACCGATCGTCACTTTCTCTCTCTAACTGATCTCTCTCTTTCTAACATGCCGAGCATTTGATGATATGATTTTGTTGTGGGGTTGTCACGGTTGTTAGGGTTTCGTTGTTGAATGATATGATTGCATTCGATTGGGTTTCGTTCGTGAATGATATGATTGCATTCGATGGGTAATTCATAACCCACATCACTCTTCAATGCCACTGACCTATTCGTTGTCGCCGTTCATGGTATGTGGCGTTGGTCGGTTGGTGACGTTATTGAGCTCATGTGGGTGGTTTGTTTTGTGACTGAAATCAATATCAGGTTAGTGAATTTTGTACTTCTTTTCATTGTTGTTTGGATTTTGTTTATAGCATTTCGTTAAATCAGAGTTGAGGTTAGGCTTTGTTAGAAATTTTGAGTTTTATTGTTTTTAGGTTAATTAGGGTAATAGTTGTTAATGGAAAAAATTAGGGGTTTATTATAATTTGGCGAAAACTTTAATTAGGATTTTTTAATTTTTGTGTTTCTTGCTTTTGTTTTTGTGTGTTACGTATTTTTAATATTTAGGTATATTTTGTGGAAAACTAGAAGGGGGTTGAATAGTTTACCGCTTTTAATTTAAGGTTTTAAAGTATTTGTAAAAATTCTAGATTCGACTTTATGTGAATTCAACACTTGCACAATATGAACAATATACTTATCTAAACAATTAATAGGATAGTATGAGAAAATAATGTAAGACAAGAGATAAGAGTAAGAAAAAATCAAACCACAACGCGAGGATTTATAGTAGTTCGGCAACGAAGCACCTCTTCGTCCTACTCCACTCCTCGAGCACCTAACTAGAGAGTTTTCTTCACTATGTCAACAAGCTCCTTTATGGCGGAGAAAACCTTACACAACTTTCGCTTATCTTGATTTCCGACACTAAGCTAGATGTCGAGTTCTAATCTTAGCTAGAACCAATCTACCACAACTTCACAACTTCACTACACAACTTTGCTTCACGACTTGATCACGACTACACAACTTCTTCACACCTTAGTTTTCTTCACACCACTACTTCACCAAGCCACTACTATAATCACACCTAACTAACACTACTAGGAAAGATCACCAAGATCCAACTATACTTACAACAATTACCGGTGTACCCATGGGTAGTTTGACCCGGCATTGACCCGCGCCCTTTTTGTAAGAATAAGATAATTGCATCTTTGGCCCTTGTGTTTATAAAGCACTATTTCAAGTTAATAATCAACTTTGGTAAATTGAATATTCACCCCTTGTGGTTTATGGAAACAATGGAATGGGGTTTTGGTTGACTGTGGTTTAGCTGCAGTTGACTGTAGAAGGCTGAGGCATGATTTCTCTGGCTTCGGCTTTGAGTTCTTTAGCTTCTTGATCACTCATCCGTTCTCGTGTCCGTTTTTGATTGATTTCTTGTGATTTTTGACAAATCCATACCTGCACACATAAAACTCAGATACAAGCACATTTTTGCCATTTTTTATCCGTTTTGGGTTAAATTGGGCCTTTTTAAGCATAAATAGATATGTGTAATCTACACTTATCAAAATTCCCCAAACTAAACGATTGTGTGTCCTCACGACATATACATGCCTTTAACAAAATACCTCAAAAATTCCCAAACTAAACTTTTGAATAGTAACAATAGTCAGTTTTGTTTGAGAGAGATAAGAGATTCACCGTTATAGAAACACCACGACTTCCCAATTTTCTAAGATTTTTCTCTTTTTATGGATTTTCTTGATTTTTAATACCTAAATACAAAAGTATTTGTGTTGATCAAAAATGCAAATGTTTTCATTACCATTGGATAACTTTTAAGGATCATAGAACAAAAAAGCACAGTTATCTAAAAGATAACTTCATCATCCCCGATTTTTCACTTTTCCCATGCTAAGCTTAAAAATAAGATCACTGCTAATTACAAGTCACGACACTAACACTACTCATAAATATTAATTGTGTACTTCCCACAAATCCTACTTTTGTATCTCAGGATTTTACTTAAGTCATATACCCGAAGGCTCTTTAAGACTTTTGTTTCGATACTTATTAATTCCAAAAATAAAGCGTAATGGTAAAGAACGCAATAATTAGCTCCTAGCCCTTCTCAAAAGATCAAATGCAATCAAGAATAAAGTCCACATCGAGGCGACCAAAATTTGGCTTTTATTAGGCTACTTAAACAAGGCACCATTCATGTCATATACCCTAAGGCTCTTTAAGACAAGAATGGACCAATCTCATTTGCACCATATACCCTTAGGCTCTTTAAGGCACAAAATAAGACAAAAATTAAGCAACATTATTATTCCTCAGTCCTTTAGTAGGCTACAACATCGGCCACGCCTCCGACAAGATGTAGCAAACATATTTCGACTTCGGATTATATAAGTAAAAACCGGTGCCTTTTATCTCGAAGCCACATCGATAGCGAGTCGACAAGAGGTTATTCTACTTATTATGACACCGGACTCTACCTTATATGAAAACTCCAACATCGGCCACGCCTCCGACACGATGAAGTAATCTGGCAGAGATACTTATTTATTATATTTTTGTATTTTTAAGCCAAATTAAGTATTCCTGATGTGTACTCATCCTAATCACAAAGGAACTAAAGAAAACTTCTATTAACTAATTATTAACCAAAAAACCATACAACTCTATTTATTAAACATTTATATAAAAGTGAAACAAGCTAATGGGAGAAAAAGCCACAAGTAATACATATGAGCTTGAAAGAAATCCAACTATTCTACGTTTAATATCATGACTTATAAATAACACTATCATTTCTTGTTCTTCACAAAAGAAATTTGCAAATGCTTAGCCTATATAAAATCCAACTCGGCATATTTAAAATCTACTTGAGATTAGCACAAGCTTTCATTTACTAATGATTCAAGTCTAGCATGTCATGAGACTAGCATAAACTATCTTCATTAATTGTTAAGGGAAAAAGCTAGAACTCAACACGTTCAATCGGGTCAAAAATTACTTCTTATTCTTACCAACGGAAAACATACATTTTTGTCTTTAACACATTTTTTTTTTAATATGAAATAACACTGAAAAATTTAAAATTTTTGCTATTTTTGTGGGAAAACGGGTACGTGAGAACAAAACAATAAGCAAGCACATTAAATCGATAGATTCCCTCCCCAAACTAAAATGAAACATTGTCCTCAATGTTTAAGTCGGGTTCCTACGAAAATCTAAGCCGTTTATGAGGTAGACAAAGATAATTCGTTAATCGATAATAATGAAAGGATATTGATCTCCCCAAACTAATTTCACACAAAGGATGAGAAACTCGAGTGCTTCGGAATTAGGCATCGAACACGAGAGGATTCTTGAAATGTTGGGTTAATCCTGCCAAATCACAACACAGACAACAAACAACGAGAAACGAAGAGGATGGGCCCCTCAACATCACAACACATTAGAGGTTAGAAAATAGAAAGAAAAGGATAAGCATGGGGTGAACTCCCACGAAGCGGCTTGTTTTTGATTACCGAGTCGCAAGCTCGACTCGATCCCTGAATTCAGTTGTCCTTAGGGAGAGCAATACTTAGAACAAGAAACTGTTTAGAAAATGCCACCGGCTCTTAGAAATGTGGACTATGCCAGGGTCAAAAAATGGTCAATGTCTTCTGTCTTCATCACAAGGAGACAATTGAGGAAATGAAGGGTAAATCTGAAACAAGGGTGGGTAAAATACTGGTCATAAAATCATGAGATTTAGAAACACCCTTAAACTCTTTGATTATCAAAATTCCCGCTTTGGGTTCAAAACATTTCTCAATATCCGGAGGTTCCGGTGGAGGTCGAGGAATTGACGGATCATCTTGGGATCACAGGTTAGTGACTCTTTAACTTTCATCTTCGGAATCAGCATCTTCAACACCAGGCGGAATTAAATTATCTGGAACAAGGAGAATATCAATCTCTGGAAAAATGGTCGTTAAAATCAATCGGATTATCAAAATTGATTCTTATTGGCATGACAATAGTATGGATTGGAACATCACTTGAAACTTCATCTTCTTTAATCTTGATTTCTTTAACTTCTTGAGGACGAGAAAGAAGTTTTGGTTTTTTATGTAAGTAAGTTGCCAAGAGACAAATTATCTTTTTCCTTATCGCAATTTGAGTCATCATTTTCCACACAAATCGTATCAAAGAGAAAAACATCGGTGTTTTCCATGAACAAACCTTCTCTCCGGTGAGAGTAGGGGAAGTAGGATTGCTACTTAAAACTTCAAGGGTGGGAGGGAGAGTAAGATCAATTCCCGGTGGAATCGAATCTATTTCAAGATAAGCTTCAAATTCACTTTCTTCCGGTGAAGTAAGTGTAAAGGAAGAAGAAGACTTAATCTCGACATCCTTATCGTTCTCTTCAAAGAGAGGGTTCATGTTGCTAGATTTGAAATTATCATCGAATTCGAAAAGAGGATTTGAGTAAACTTGAAAATTTACTTCATGAAAATCTTTCTTAAGAGTCGAATCATCATTACCCGGTGGTAACGAATCAAGAGGAGCAAGTTCATCGGCGAACTTCTCTAAATTATCACTAGTCTTCACCGGAGAAGAACTAGGAGGAAGAGTATTAGTGGTACTGCCACTAAACGGATCGTCTTTTGAAAAATCGATTACAGAAATGGCATGAGCACAATGCTTATTTTTGTTTTTCTCAGATTTATCGGCATAATAAACAAGTTCATTCTTTCCTACTCTTAAAGTCAAATTTTCCTCGTACAAATCAATGAGAGCTTTTGCGGTTCGAAGGAAGGGTCTTCCTAGAATAATAGGTACTCTAGGATCGGGCTCAAAATTAACCACCACAAAATCCGCAAGAAAAGTGAAACCATCGACTCTAACTACAACATCCTCGGCTATGCCCATCGGGTGAGTAATCGAACGATTGGCAAGCTCGAGTGTCATACGAGTAGGAGTCAAAGCTTCAAGCTCAAGTTTCTTGTAGATAGAATGAGGTAAAAGGTTAATGCTAGCTCCTGAATCGGCTAAAGCACTAGTCCTATTGAGTTCTTGTAAAGCACATGGAATAAGAAATTTTCCTGGATCTTCGAGTTTCTCGGGAACTTTGTTCATGATGATAGCGGAACATTCAGCATTCACAGTTGTGATGGCGATCTCCTCGAGCTTCTCTTTGTTCCTTAGCAATGAGCTTAACCATTTGTTGAACTTTGGCATTTCGACGAGAGCATCTTTCAATCCAATCTCTAAACGAAGTTGTTTGAACATCTTCAAAAACCGGCTATGTTGAGCACTTGGTTTATCGTTCTCTCTAACTTTCATCCTCTCGGGGTATGGAAGTTTAGATTGATACGAATTAGGATTTGGAGAATTAGGATCAAGATTAACGGTTTTCTTTGCTTTTGGTTTTGGAATTTCAATGAAAATTGAATCTTCTTCTCCCGGAGATGGGACATGTGCGGTATTTTCCAAATTTGGATTTTGCACTTTTTCCGTTGACGTCTCCGGGTTTTGTTCGGGTTCTTTTCGGGGAATAGAAACATCGGATGTAGGAACAAGAGGAGTCGAAGGTTCTGGATGAGGAAGCGTATGAAATAAAATCAACTTTAGGCCGTATCGACTTAAATTCCTTTTCCGAGAGTCTTATGACCTAAAAAACAATGCTTCTTTAACCATGGAAATGGTCTCTTTTTCACAATTTAGTGGCTAATGTGTGTCTTCACACCTTTTAAGCATTTTATCTAAATTAGCAAGACATGAGGAAAAAGGAATCTCCAAAAACTGAATAAAAATGTCATAAAAACTTCCTATTGTCTTCTTATCATATGTTGAAAAATGGCCCACCATACAATCGTTGGAAAGTTGGGTGCATTTACACAAACCGAAATGGCATACGACGGTAGCGAAAGTTCGTATGGGCTACGTTGAAAGTTTTTCAGTTTTTTCTTGATCTTTAGGTTCAATGGGAATTGAAAATACCCAGAAAAAACCATCTAAGAAAACAATAAAACTCGTTTCGGTCTAATCGCTCTAACATCTGGTCATGAAAGGTAAACGGTGAAATGGTCTTTACAAGTTTTGCTTTCGTTTAAACTTTCGATAGGTCGATGCAACTCCATCACGTGACTAATCTTGTAGGAACCAGCTAATTTTCTTGTTTTGTAACAACGGTTTCTACCACCTTTTTTAGGAACACAATGGACTGGATCCTAACCCATGGATATCCGAGATTGGAATAAATCAATCCTGCGTTCAAGAAGTTTTTTCTACTTCTTTTTGATGACGTCATGGATTTTAGGGTTAACCTCCTTTGATGTTGGACTGAAGGTTGGTAATCATCTTCTAAAAGGATTTTGTGTCGACAAACTCTGGATCTATGCCTCGGATATCAGAAAGTTTCCAAGCAATGCTTGTTTTTCGTTTTTTCAAAAATGAATGAGTGAGGTCTTTCTTCTTGGCTCAAATCTTTTAAAATTATGATGGAAGCTTTGTATATTTCCTCTAATAAACGGCATATTCGAGATGCGGGATGGTACTCTTTTAAGCTCCGATTCTGGAGTTCAATCTTTTGGTTCATAAGATGTAGCATATTCTGAGAGAAGACTTCTTTGGTTCAAACGACTTGCGAGTTCTCTTTGATTTTCTGGAAAAGTAATTACCTTGGTTTGTAGTGGAGGTAATGGTTCATGTTTAGGAGTGCTAGGAGAATGAGAATGTCACCCTCGGGATCATAGTACGTAGATTGAAAAACTGGTGAAACTTGGTTCAATCATCGATTGCTTAAAAGCATCGGCTTCCTCATAAAGTGTAGGAAAAATTCACTTTCACCAAACGGAGTAAGAGTTGGAGATGAACAGTGGAAACAATCGGATCAAGTCTGGAGAAGGATTGTTGTAAGCAACGGAATCGGAAATAATCAAGTACTTCTGTGATTACTACTTCACAAAGTAGCATCGATGAGATCAACTTTCTTCAATGATTCGAGATTGTTGTATGAATGGAAGGTGCATCACCACATTTAAGGGTTAACGATTGATCATCATTCCTAAGAGTAATCTCCTCCTTCATGACACCTACGATTTAGCATGAGCCGTCCTAAGAAAGGGTCTGCCCGAAGTATTAACGGTACTCGAGGATCGGCTAATAAAATCAAGATCAAAACGAAATCAGCGGGCGGAAACTGGAAAGTTAAATTCCCTACTTGACAAAAAAATTTTTCAGTACACCGGTTGGTTTGGAAATTGACGGTCAGCTAATTCTAATTCCATTTTTGTTTTCGGTTTAGGCCTGTTGAGAGTGAAGATTTTCCAAATGGATAAGGCCTGAGATTGATCTAGCACCTAAATCGGCAAGGGCCACTATGTAACTATCAAGCTCTGAAAAGGTCCATGGGAATGAGAAATCGACCGGGAGGTCACCTAGCTTTTCGGGAAGCTTTTTAGGGGGGGGGACAACGCACTACATTTTTCATTCAATGGTGGTTTGGTTAACTCAATTAATTTGTCTTTGTTGTTAAGTTCTTTTTAACAATCGGAGCAAACTTTGCATATGAAATGAGCGGCTCCGCGAAACTTTGCTCAAAATGAGATTACGGAAAATTTCCATACTTTGAAGCAAGGATATCAATCTTTTTCATGAATCTTTTGTTTGTTGAGTCTCGACGGGTAAGGCAAATTAGGTTTGGCTTTGTTAGCAACGAAAGAAGGCTCTTTGATTGGTTCTTTGTCTTTGGTTTGTTCTTGGACGAATGGAGGAGGTTGGATGTCTTCGGTGCTCGGTAGCTCCGTATCCTTTGTCACCTCACTTTCCTTTCCTACACCGGCGGGTTGATTGGAGGTCCATCGTATGAAAACCAACTACGAGGTTGTTTATTGCCTTGGCTTCGTTCCTAGGGTTTGGAATGGTATTGCTTGGTAAAGAACTTGAAGTTGAAGGTTGGTTGGTATGATAATTTTGCATGAAACCGTGCATTCATCTTCTGGAAAATCATCTTGTTCTTCAGAGACTCATTGTAACTCTTTGAAAATCATTTTGGAAGTCTATCCTATCTCCATTTGCAAATTATTCTGTTCGCATCATTAGCTGTAGATATATTCTCAAAATTCGTTTTAGGCACACTATTTGTTGGAGGTTGTGTAAGGTTAAAACTTGATTGATCTGGTGGTTGGTTGGTTGGTGTTTGGTTGGTGGGAGCTTGATAAACTTGGTTTTGGTTGTTTTGACGGTTTTGATTAAAATTTGTTCCACGGTTTTGGTTGAAATTAGAATTGGTTCCTTGATAACGGTTTTGGTTGGTTTGGACATTATGGTTTTTGATTGAAAACCCGGTTAGGTTCATTTGACTTGCCAATTTGAAGGTTTGGTTTCTTTCGGAAAAATTTCCAACGGCTGCGGTTTGTTGAAATTGTTGGATATTGTCTTGAAAAACAGGAAAATCGTTTCCACCTCGAGTTAACGGACAATGGTTAAAATTGTGATTTGATCCACAAGTGACACATACTTCCTCAACTGCTTTGACGGGTGCAGGAGTAGTAACTAAAGCTTTCATTTGACTCATCATTTGGTTCATCTTGATAGTCATCTTATCCTCGAGAGAGAAGCAGGTATTTGTTGCATATCGAAAAGAATTATTAGAAGGATGAAGAGAAATTTAGAAATAGGAGCATCCCGTACTCATGCTTTGAATCATTAGCACGACTTCTTGAGTAACGAACTTTTGACTTGCTTTCAATAATTGCTAAACCTTCTTGAGGCATCTTGTCCAAGAAATTGCCACCTGCTGCAGAATCTAAGGCATCTTGATCGTTTGAATTCAAAGAGTTGTAAAAAGTATCGAGTTGGTGGAGTTCCAAAAGCCATCGGTGGAGGACATTTGACGAAGAGTCCTTTATAACGTTCCCACTGCTTTCATTGAAGGCTTCGTTGGTTTTGAAAAAAAGTAATGACTCCGTTGATGTAAGTGGTTTTTGAAGGTGGAAAAGTATTGGTTTATTGATTTTTGAAAACTAAGGTCGTCCCATGTGAGAATGATATTGGTGGTTCTTTTTAACCTATCTCGGGCTTACCGTCTAGAGAAAAAGGAAAAAAGCAAAGCTTAATCCGGTGTTCGGAACTTCGGTGGATGTTAAACGTTGAAGTGGACCTTATTAAAAAATCGAAGATGATGTGGGGATCTTGTCTACCCGTAAATTTGTTTGTTTGCACAAAGATTGATTAAAGGTTGCTTAAGCTGAAATTTGTTAGCATTGATTGGTGGTGGACAAACTATAGATCTTCATAACCCTCGATGGGTGTGCTGTACACATTTTGAGCCATGTTCGGGATTGTCGGCCATGGAACAACGTTTTGTTTCATACAATTGGTTCTTCGAAATCAAAATTTTCAACAAACCGGAAAAGTTTTGTTGTTGACGACGATACGTGGATTGCAACGAGCGTGCGCATAAAAAGAAAAAAATAACCTACCAATTAAAAAGCAAAATTTTATCTATATTTTTTTTTTTTTTTTTTTTATCAATGAATTTTAACGGTTACACGAAAGAGAGACTTAAAACCAAAATATATCAAACTACTTCTCGTTAGCTCTTTTATTATTGAAAATTATTTTCAAGGTGACCGTACGTCGTAGGGGACACAAAAGGTAAGTGTTAAATCTTGATTACGATTTGGGAACAATTGCAAGTTCTCGGAAATTGAAATGATACTATCTCAATAGAAGATATTATTTGTTGGTGTTCTTTTACCAACTTGGTGAAATTTTATTTTCTGAATTAAGACAATTTTTTTAATATTTTTGATTTTTCTATTTTTTTTTATCTATTATATATGAAATATGATAATTATAATAAAAAGGAAAAAGAAAATATTTTTTTAGCTTTTTATATTTTTAATTTTTTTGGATTTTTGGTTTTATGACAAAATTTTAACTTTCCGAGGATATACGGCGGGAAGGTTCTTTCAAACCAAATCGACAAATCCCAAAACGTAGGAATCTGTTAACATAACTCCCCGGCAACGCGCCAAAAACTGATTGCAGTTTATCTATTATTGAATATATCATAAAAATATTAATCCCTGGGGAGTAAATAAGAAAGTTACCAAGTTACCCTTGATAAAATTCTATTCTCAAAAAGATATTATAATATAAATATAAAAATAAAAAAAAATAAAATACGTATTATTAAACCCGGCAAGTATGGATTACCCGGGTTCGTTTCTCCCAATGAATAGTGAAAGGAAACCACGTTTAGGTTGGGATGCTGATTTGATGAAGCAAAGAAAATTTTTTGATTTATACTACTAAAATTAAAGGTTCAATTTATAACAACTAATTAACAAAAATTAAACTAATTACGAAAGTAAATAAAATGCGACATTTAAGAAAACAAAAACAATTTAAATCTTAAAGTTGTAAACTAGATTCCTAAACCTAAATTAATGCTAAAGAAATTTTTAGGAAAAGAAAAATATTTTTTAAGGGCTTTTCGGATTTTTTATGAATTAAATAGAAATTAAATTGATAAAAACTAAGAAAAATACTTTTTAAACTAAATTAACTCTAAATTACTTAAAAAGATGAGAAAAACATTTTTTATTACTAATTTTTCTATTTAAAAGATTAAAATTTAAAATTAAAGTTGAAAATTAAAAAAAAAACTAAAGGATTGAAAATTAAATGTTTAAAACTAAATTTGAAAATTAATTTTTAAAAATATAAAACTTAAACTAAAAATTATATAAAAAATATTTTTTATAAAAGAAATAATGCAGGAAAAATTAACTTATTAAAAGGCCCTATTTTTTATTTGAGTACTTATAACTAATTTAACTAAATAAACTAAAAAACTAATTTTATTATTTAATTAAACAATTTTTTTATTTAACTAACCAATTTAACCAAAAACAATGGGCCGAGATAGAAATGAGCAAAACAGAAAGATAAGGGTAGGCGGGGAAAAATTTAGGTTTATATAAAATACACAAAGTTTGATCAATTGACAGAAGCAGTCCCTTAACCTAGGGACTTAACAATCTAACTACTAACTAACAAAGGACTTAACGATGTACTTAACTAAGGACTAATTGCGTAATTAACAAGGACTAACTATGTAATTTTTAAACTAACTGAAATTATAAAAAAGTGCAGAACAGGTCCCTGAAGCATCTAACAACTAACACTTAGCATCCTTTTTTTATTAAAAAGCTTTTTCAACAGAATTTAAAAAGCTAAAACTCATTGAAAACTCAACTTTTACTTATTTAAAATAAGCTGAATAAGCTTATCAGCTTATAAGCTCTAGCAGCTTAGAAATCTACCTCTCAACTAAATCAACAAAGCAACTAAAAGGCATATGACAGATTTTTACTACTCAATAAAATGTGCTTATTCAAACTATTTAGCAAATCCAAACAGCTTATTTAATACTGGTGAAACAGATTATTTAGAACAAAATAACCAACAGCTTATTAGTGAAAAGCAGGAAAAAGATAACAAATGTTAAACTAATTAAACCTAAATAGTGTATACCTTGGTGTTCACAGCTTGAACAGGAAACAGCAATAAGCTAAGTGGGACTTATGGCTTATTCACATAAGCCCAATCTCGAATCAACAACAACCTAATCTAACCTATATGCTAACCAATAGCTCTAAACCCTCTTGATACCATAGCAGCCATCCAATTCCAGGATGGTATCAAGCCTTGATTATTTGAACAGC
Organism: Tanacetum coccineum; assembly: GCA_026074375.1. Taxonomy (NCBI): domain Eukaryota; kingdom Viridiplantae; phylum Streptophyta; class Magnoliopsida; order Asterales; family Asteraceae; genus Tanacetum; species Tanacetum coccineum. Next base: position 30,282 of record BQNB010013474.1, on the reverse strand, counting down.
AATAACAAACACAAATACCAATATTTCGACAGAATTTAAATGAAGATGCAAATTAATATGAAATAATTCTTTTATTAAAACTGAAATAAGTTTCTTACAATACGAAATAAAATAACATGAAATTGAAATTACATTAAAAAACTACTAAAGAAACTGAATCGAAAAAAAATAAACTACTACAAAAATAAACTAAAAATTCACACATAAGCTGGAATGAGGGGGTATTTATACCCGAAGCTTAGATCATCCTCCTCTCTAGATCCTTCTATCCTTCTTTTTTCAATTCTTGGACCTTCAATCATTTTCTCTTCCTAGATCTCAAAACGTAAGCCGTTGGATTAAAGTTGTATAAACCCGGATCGTTGACGGTGGCATACGTTCTTTGTGTTAGTTATGTGAGTGTATTACCTCACTCCACGCAACTTGACCAATGAGATCGTTTTATTTTGCCAGGGTGGATTGGGTTGGGTTTATGATTGATAGTGATGGATGGGTTAAGGGGTGTGAGGGGATCATTAACCCTATGGTTAATTTGGGTGTGGGTGAGTGGTTTAGAAACTAGGGTTCATGTGTTCTTGAGTGGATTCGGTTGATGTGATTTCTGTGGTGTTTAATCTACATTTGGTAAAAATGACAAAGTGAACAGTAAGTGTAAAGAGGTTATAAGTGTAGCCGGGTAGGGTAGGGTTAGGGTCGGGTTAGGTCGGGTTGGGGCTTTTCTTCTTATTGGCTGAAAGGAGATCCATGGGTTTATTTGACCCGGACTTTGACCCGCGCTTTATATATCTTTGGGGAAATTACACATTCGGCCCTTGTGTTTGGTAAGCACCTTTTTCAGGCTATAATTAACTTGCAAAAACAGTCCTTGTGGTTACAAAGAGTGGTGCTGGCTTTGTAAGTTGACTGTGGAAGCTTTGAGTTGACTGTAGAAGGCTGAGGCATGATTTCTCTGGCTTCGGCTTTGCTTCATTACCTTTTGATCACTTCATCCGTTCTCGTGTTCGTTTTTGACTGTTTTCTTGCGATATTTGACTTATCCATAACTGCCACACAAAAACTCAGATACAAGCACATTTTTGCCATTTTTGATCCGTTTTGGGTTGAATTGGGCCTTTTTAAGCATGAATTGATATATATAGTTTAACAACTATCAATAAGTAATTGAAAGAGGTGTTGATTGATTGGTTGAGTATTGTTGATGTTGATAAGGTGTAACAAACTGTGAAGTTGAATTGGTTGAAACGATTGTGTTGAGATAGGACTGTGGGTGAGTCTGGCAGCATGAGATTGATAAGCTGGATGTGGTTAATTGGTGAGATGCAACTATAGCAAGAGGATCCGGGTTTTTGGCATTCATTTGCATAAAACGAACTTCAATTGCATGTCGTTCATGTTGTTGCAGCGCTGCGTGAGCATGAAGTTGATCAACATTGGTAGTGTGCAAGTCTTTGGACCAGTTTATCATCAGTAACAAATTTGCTCCATTCATCAGGAAGAGTGTTTAAGAACTTGGTGTTCACTTTAACTGCTCCAATGGCATCTTGTAAATGTTTCATTTCATTGAGTAACAGTATGAACACTCAAGTAGTTTTAACTCATGTAAGTCTTCCTTTTCTTGTTAAAGTGAACTTATCAAATTCATCATACAGCTTGCATCACGTTCTTGTATTGGTTAATGACGTTCCTTGCTCAGAGTTTTATCTTCTCCAAAATCTTTTGCCTACGATGTTGACTCACATGCATAGATTTCAAGTTGTAGGCCTTGGAGAAGGATGTTTATAGCTTTGATGCGCAATCTGCTTGAATGGCTTCAGATGGAGTTTAGCTCAACATTATTCCTTTAGCCTTGTTACTCCATCCTTGTGAATGAAGGCCAAACAAGTGGTTCCTTTTTCAACAGATGCCAAAGAATCATCGTCCTTTTGGTTATTCATCATATAGAGTTCCATTAGCTTTTCCATGAATCATACAAGTGTTTTTCAAGCAATCCGGTGGTTTGTTGTCTCCCCCAGAAAGAAGTGATTTATCAGGAAGAGACGTTCAATTGTGATATCAAAAGATTACAAATTGATCGCTCGGGGGGGTAAAAGAAATTATGTTTTTTGGTTACGTGATTGTTGAGTCTATGAATTAAAAACACGGATTTTACAATTCTTGACAAAACTGGGAAAACAAGTGTTTGTTTCACGGGATTTTACAAGTCAAAGAAATAACCGTATAATTTAAAATTGAGTTTGTTAAGTTTAAACTGAATTTATTTTTCACTGGTTCGTCCTTGTTCGGTCCATAGTTCGGGTCCTCTTCGTTTCGGCTCCACTAGTTCGGTCCTCTCGTTCGGTTCTAACTAGTGAAAAACACTCGTTCGGTTCAGTTCGATTGTCAAAGTGCACCTAGTTCGGTCCTACTCATTCGGTCCAAACTAGAAAGGAACTAGTTCGGTTGTCACTAGAAAGGAACTCGTTCGGCTCAATACTAGAATATGCTAGTTCGGTTGACTCGATCGGCTTACTCGTTCGGTTTCCTTGTTCGGTCCAACTCGTTCGGTTCCAACAGTTACGAAACTCAAATTTTCAAAACTAAAAAAAACACGATTTTTAATGGTTTTTAGCAAAAAATTCTTGTACAACTAGTATTACTAACCCTATAGGAACAATAAAAATGAAAACTTTAAGGTTTTTAAGCCAAAAAATTTGAATCACTAATTTGCTCTTTGTAAAAGTTTTGAACACAAATTAAACACAAAAACTAAACACACCACTCCATGGCTCTTGATACCAATTGAAGAATACTAGTAATCTTAAGATCAACCAAGAACAAGAGTGAGATGTGGGTTGTGATGTTAGAGAGAACTTGGATGGAAAATGGATGAATGTATTAATGAAATGTATGGAAAAATGGAACAACCAACCCTCTCCATGATTAGGAGAGGGCCTATAAATAACCTAACATTGGCCGGCCATGGGCCTAGTTGGGCCACCCATGGGCCTTGGGCCGGACTAGATTACTAATCTAATCATTATGCTAACAACGAGCTAAGACCTGTTACAACTTGGAAGTGACCGACACTTTTCGTGTTTCCAACAAACAAATACACAATTATTTAACATAAATAAACTTCATTCAACTTAAAACAACACTACAATTAAAAAAACATTACATAAAAATAAAAATACAATTTAGTGATCGAGGTTTCACATATGATTCACGAGGTCGTGTCGAAGCTCATTATGCACTAGACTATCTCGAAGTTCTTTGCTTCTCCTGACATGTAAATCACATCGTTCGATCCAAGTTCGTTGCAAATACTCGTCAAATGCATCAGGTGCTGTACCGTATGCAAGTTGACATATGGCGGATGTGATTTTTAAAATAGGATCAATATTATTACGACCGATAGCATCGATTCGTTTTCTAAAAAAACGAAAGTATTCGGGAAGAGGCTACGCATCATAACTAGTGATATCATTGACTATTTTAGCAAAAAGTGTAGAACTCATACGATACCTTCGTCTAAAGTTCTCTTCCGGATATTTAGGAGGAGTGTCATCGTTGCCAAAATAATCTTCGAGTAGGCGTTGTTCCGCCTTCTCTCGATCACATGGAATGTATGTCCGCGTCCTCTTAATACCCGAGCCCTCGGCTTCTTGATTTGTCATACCTTGAAATTGTTCATACGCTTCATAAGCACGCCTCTATCGCTCCGCATCATCTTGAAAATAAAGATCGTATTTGTCAACGATGGTTTTTTTTTGGGAGAGTTGGGATCCATAGTGATTTTTTTGCAATGAAAAAACAATATTTGTGTAGTAGAAATGGTATTGGAAGTATGTGTAAAGTTTGGTAAAATAAAGAGGTATTTATAGAATTTTTAAGGGGTAAAAATTTGAAAAAAGTGGGTATTAAATTCAAAAAAACGGCTATATTACCGTTCCAACGTATATATTTCAAAAAAAAAATTAAAAAAATTAAAAAAGAAAATACCTTTGGCGCTGGCTGGTGGCCACGGCGCGAGACACGATGGCGCCAGTCACAGTGTCGATGGCGCGAAAAAATTTTAGGCTGTTAGCTCGGCGCGAGACTATGGCACGAGGGTACCTCTCCCTCTTACAACTAACGTTGTTTTGTTACCAAATGTCTGAGAGTAATTTAACAAATGAAAACTAGCTTGGGGCTTGTAACAAATGTCTGAGAGTACTTTTGTAACAAATGAATTTAATTTTGGTTCAGTTGGTTGGTTGTTGAAAGTAGTTCAATGGAGCACTTTTTCAATAATCATATCAGATTACATAAATTGTTATGCATCAATAACCTTAAGAATAACTAAACATATTTAGGATCCAACATAAGGAAATTACAAATGAAACTCCACCAAGAGCATCTCAGCTACCTTAAGAAGCACATAACATAACTTAGATACAACCATGGTGGGTAATTTTCTAGTGGAAACATTTCGCAATCAAAAACTCATAAATATAGGGAGATTTTGGAGGAGACAAGATTTATCATGGCTGGAAAATAAACGACACTCAAGTAATCAAATAAAGCCCATAGTCCCACAACAAAAAAGATGGAATTACAAACATGATTGGAATTATAGATAAATTAAAAAGGAGTAAATTATAACCACAATGTGAGACTCGATTTTGCAACATGAATGAAGAAAAGGAATAAAGAAAAAGAATGAGTCAGTTCTGAGAGGAGGAAGAAAATGGAAGGTGGGAAATTGATTTTGTTGGATTGTTATAAAACACTGTCGTATTTAAGGTTCTATACCCAAGCTTGGCTACACAACAGCCACATACTCACTTTTCCCTATATAGTATTACTAATTTACTTAGATACGACTCTAAGACCAATACTTCCCCAAGATTTGTACAAGTACTTTTTACGTGGTCTTTACTCTTTTCATTCAAAATTATTGTCTAACGACAAAAGACACACAGTTTAAGAATATTACATTTATTACTGCTTTATCTTTCTTACTTTTTAACAGAATAACAGTTTTACTCTTAGCTAATTAATTTGAATTTTTTTAATGTTTGTAATAATAACCTCAAATGAGGGTAATATGGTAAACTAAAACTAAATTCCATATTTATTTTTGGAAGTGGACATTTATTTTGGGACAACCGAAAATGAAATAATGAACAATAATTTTGAGACGGAAGTAGTCGTATTTTTATTGTCCAAGATTAAGTATTCTAACTGGCAACATATGAAGCTGCTCGTAGTGTAAGCCGACTCAGTTAGTCGATCAACTCATGACCGGATCGTCATCGTTGCAAGGCAAAAGTCTTAGTCGGTCGTTGAGTGGTTTTCAATTTTATTTGAATTATTATTTTTATTATTAATGAATTTTAATTTTGTTGTTAAAAATGTTAGAAATTTTTTTTTAGGTCACCTTAGTATGCCTAAAAGCAAGTCAAAAGTGTTCATAAAATGTCACATGTAGATCACAAGAGAGAGAATGATGAAGTGACACGAAAATTGTAAGTCGTTGTGCGTCACTACTGTGAGTGGCAATTAAGATCGGCGTTATAGGAGGCTTTATTACATGTGCTAGTTGTTCATTGCGTTCGGTCCTTATTGTGAGTATGCCATCACCGCGTGCAGTGATAACAGTTTTGGTGTGATTGGTGGCAGTGGCGAAACTTGAAAAGTTTAGGACGGGGGCGAAAAAATTTAGACAAAAATCGTTGTGTACACAAAAATGAAGATGGAGATATAAGGTTTTTACATTATTTGACTTTAATGTGTGGGGCAATTTGATTTTGTGGTGTGCGCACTTTAATAAAAATGTTAAAAAAAAAACTAAAATATGATTTTATTTGTGAATCACGAAGAGCACCGCTCCTCATAAGTTGTATGTAAGTCCACCCCTGATTGGTGGTGCAGATCACTTAGCGAAATGAACTTTTTTTTAGTGTGTGTGATGAGGTGACGATTATTCATATTTTTATACTAAAAATATCCTTGTTTATGCTAAATAAATAACAAGTTTAAGCTTTTAAATGCAAATATCAATTGGGAAATGGACGGTGCCTTTTTGGGCTAACCTGCTTTTTGGGGCTATCGTTTGGGCTGAATGTAGGCTTGGTTATTTTGTGGCCCAAGTAGCTGTTGTGTATATGTCACAGTTAGTGATGCAAATCGAAACCGGTTTTTTAAAAAACCGGTCGAAAAAACCGAAACCGGTTTTTTTTAACCGGTTCGGTTAAATATAACCGAACCGGTTAGACCGGTTATCGGGTTTTTTGCCATACCGGTTTTTTACCGGTTTTATAACCGGTTTTATTAAAAAACCGGTTTTAACCGGTTTTTTATTTAAAAAAATTTTTTTTTTTTTAATTTTTTTAATTTTTTAATTTTTATACCCGTCAATAGTTTTTAAAAAAAAAAACCGGTTTTAACCGGTTAAAAAAACCGGTCAAAATAGAAGTCAAACTAGCCGTTTTTAAATTTAAAAAAAAAACCGGTTTTAACCGGTTAAAAAAACCGGTCAAAATATAAGTCAAACTAGCCGTTTTTATTTAAAAAAAAAAAACCGATTTTAACCGGTTTTTTTTTTATTAAAAACATAACGGCTACTAGCCGTTTTATACACGTTTTTTGTGTTTTTTTTTGTTTTTTGATGATTTTAGGGCATGGTTTAGTACTATAAATACATGTAATGGGTTGGGGTTGAAAACACATCAAAAACACTCACTAATCTCTCTTTTTCTCTCTAATCGTGATATATATACTCTAATTTCTCAAATCCCGCTATAATGGAAAACTCACAATCACAACAAGCTTCCACTAATCCCTCCGTTTCTACTAGCCATATAAAGCTCGAAAAATTTTACACAAATGAAGTTGTGTTGCGAATTAGACCAACTAACGAGAAAAGGCGATGTTTTGTCTAATTACTATATGTGTAATTAATGATCGATGGGAGTGGGAAAAGGCGCGTGCAAGAATGTATGAAATTTGTATAACCACCCGACTCCCAAAATAACCCCCCCAGAACCCCTCCTGGTCCAACTCTACACTCACGGACTCATCATAGCGGTTGTAATGCTGTAGCGAAAATGATAAACGTCACAAGTACTATTGGAGCGGATGGTCAAGTTTTATATTTGATAATGATGCGTTCGACATGTATTTTCGAAGTTTGTCATTCAACAAGCGCTTCCATTCAACCAATTCGAGACAACGTCAAGCTTAACGGAGATCATCAAAAAGGAGGCTACAAACATAACCCGCGGTTAACAACATGTAAGTCGTACTACTCTTAGAAGTGATTGCTTTAAATTATGGGAAACGGCTAAAAAAGATATTATTGATGGTTTTCGTGATTATAAATATGGTGTTTCTATAACTACGGATACTTGGACCGCACCACATGGTATGGCAAATTCTAATCTAGCCGTTACGGCTCATTGGTTTAATCCCGAATCTTGGTTATTAATGAAACGGACAATTGCTTTTAAACTATTTGGTTATCCTCATACGGGATATAATTTAAGAAAAATTTTACATGACACTTTAATTGAATATAATTTAGATAATAAAGTTTTTACGATTTCACTAGATAATGCATCCAATAATACTAGAGCTATGGATTTGTTAAAATTACGTATAAAACCCGCGTTTGTTAAGATGGTCCATTTATATTTCATTCGTTTTTTAGTGTAAGAACAAAAGATTTATTTTTGTTAGTTTTGTGTTACGTATAGTGTTTCTCCATGTTTATAAATTTACCGTGAGCGCATTAAAAAATATGAATGTTTAAGGAGAAATTTAGGGGTTTATTAGTAACTATATATAGTTCGAGTAACGAACGACAAATGAACTATAGACGTTTTCGTAAACAATGTGGTGAAGAACCCCTAGGACCTTGCTATGATAATAATACTAGGTGGAATTCTACTTGCATGATGTTTGAAAATATATTACGACAACGTGAACTTTAAACCATTTAATGAAACACATTGAAATCAGAAATAAGTTCCGTTCGATAAGCGACCAAGAAGAGAATTTACTAAATGATTTAACTATTTTTTTACAAGTTTTTTAAAGTGTGGCAACAGAGGGAGGTGTTGGTTGGTTGGTTTGTAGTGGCTAAATGTATCGGAGTGTATTATTACCCAACTAGCTCATTAAGATGTTTAAATCAAATTTATGCTATTGACGGAAAAAGTACGAATTAGAAAAACCTCACAACCTAGTCAAAATGTTTAGAAAAAAGGTTTTAAAGTTATAAAAAAAAAGAAATTTGTAAAATATTTTGCTATTTAAACCTTTGGTTTTTACTTGTTCCGCCGCACTTTAAGCCATGTTTAACATGTTGGAGGCATTAGAAACTTTTAATAACAAGAATAATGAACAATTTAGACTTATCCTTTTTGGGTTAGAAACGCTGAAACGCTCCCGACCCCACTATATAAACTCTCAATTTATATATTAACGATAAACTTATAAAAAATTATTTGGAATTATGCAACAAAATATGGTCAAATCCAAAACCCAATTTAGATTTTTTTTGGGGGGGGGTTTTTTATTTGATCAAATGCGGCCGTACTCGGTTCTGGGAGAAGTAGACACACATAAGGATTCTTACACTCCCACGTAATTGGTTATTAATCTGCAGAGCAATATAGGCTAAGTGACATTAATACAAACTTTATAAATAGTTTATTTGAAGAGCGCTACAGAAGCTTCAACCAATAACAATCAATATCGGGCCCCATCAAGCGAGTTGGGACAATATATGGCTAACAACTTTTTAATAACTTCATCTTGCCCGAAGAGTTTTACAAACTTTTTGACATTTTTGGCTTGGTGGAAAGTAAAAGAAATCCAATTCACAATTTTCTATTCCGCAAAATGGCTCGTGACTTTATTAACGGTTCAAGCTTCGACGTAGCTTTCCGAATGCGCCTTTTCTATTAGCTGGTAGATTATATCGGAAAGAAGGTCAAGACTAACCCCCGAATATCCCGTGGAAGTATGTGTAATTTTTAAAGTATTATTTGGACGGAGGTAGATAAGGGGTACAACATTAAACATCGTTGGAAGGTGGTTCCGATATTAGAAGACGTTGAAGAAACTATAGCAAGAGAAGAAGTTGAATTAGGGATATCACCTCCGAATACCGAATTAGATGAAGGTGAGTTTGAAAAGACTTTAGTATTCGAACACGTAGATTGTAGAAGAATTTTGGAAGATTTAATGATTGGAGTATTGAACGGGTGAAAGGCAATGCCGAAGCTCGACATACTTGACTACTTGAGTACACTAATATGTTTTCGGGTGATGGCCATGCCGAAGCTCGAAATGTATTAGTATTTATATATTTTTAGTTGTATAATTGTATTGTTTAAATAAAAGTTATGATTGTATTTTTTAGTATGTTTCCGGTGCAAATAAAAATTTATGATTGTATTTGTTTAGTATGTTTCCGGTGTATTGTTTAATTAAATGTTTGATAATTAACAAGTTTATTAAATAAATATTCGAAGTTTTAAATTCCGAAAAAAACCGAACCGGTATAAAAACCGATTCCGAACATTTATAACCGAAAAAAACCGAACCGGTAAAAAACCGATTCCGAAAATTTATAACCGAAAAAAACCGATTCCAAACATTTATAACCGAAAAAAACCGATTTCAAAAAAACCGATAAAACCGAAACCGGTTATTAGAAAAACCGGTTTTTTTAAAACCGGTTTTCTAATAACCGAAAACCGGTTTTAACCGATTTATTTGCATCTCTAGTCACAGTCTTCCTGATGTTCCAGTTTCTTCACGGTAAGGTACTTCCATAGGTTTTTGTATGTTGATGTCGGTTTACATGTTTTTGGTTTTTATTGTTTTCCATATGTTTTGCTTTTGTTGTTTCCTATATTCTTTTGTTCTATTAGCGTTTTACTGATGGTTTTGGTTTGCATGGGGGTTGCTTTTTTGTTGATGCTTTATGTGATAATTGTTTGTTGTCTCCGTTGTTTTGCTTATGTTATATCGTATAAGTGTTTCCGTTTTGTGTTTTGCTTTCGTACGTTATTTGCTACATACCTAGGGGGCATTGTATTGTTGTTAGTAATGAAAACTAAAAGAAAATTAGCGCCCAAAAGTGTTGTTATGGGAGGTGTTGGAGAAACAGGGATTGTGGATATTAGGGGTTCTCGCTTAGGTCATGTCGATCAAAATAGTGGGGTTTCGGCTTCTATCGATAACCAGTTGGGGTGTTTGGCTACTGCTGTCGTGAGTGATGTGGAAACGGGAACTATCGATACTCAAGGTTTGTGTCCGGTTTGCAATGTGGTGAGCAATATGAATGATGCTTTTTGTGTCCAGGAGTTGTGCGAAAATAATTGCACAAAAATATCAGGTACTTTACCAGTTACTATATTTTGGGTTGGTTATATTTGACTATTCATGTTGCTGCTTATATGTATGTGTAGATACATCAGCGTGTGCAAATAAAAAACGCAGTAGCAGTGGTATACTTATGTATGGCAACGCCGATGACAGCGGTTGTTTTTCGTCCAAAAGACAACATGTGCCTGCTGTACATGAGTCCAGTATTCACAGTAGGAGCGGCCCATTCATTTGTGGCAACGCTGATGGGAGTGGTTCTTCTTCATCGAGAAGCCAACATGTGTCTGTTGGTCATGACAATCACCATTGGGGAACCCTAACCAATGATTATGTATTTGTTGGTGATTCTCCTCCTCAGTGGCGGACCTAGGATTTCAAAATAGGGTATGCACTCAAGTTCGGTATTTTTGAAAGGTATGCCAAGTCCGCCCCTGCTCCTCCTAATGCCGGAAACTATTCCAATTTACATGTTGTCAATGAAGGTGAGCATATGCATAAATCGGGTAGTTTACAAAGTTCCGCACTTTCATAACCTTATGCTTCTTCATTTTTGTAGTTGCACCATCGTACTTGAATCACAAACGTACCAGAGATGCCATGTCCATACCAGCAACTCTGGGTGCAGGCAGTAGCTCTTCGTCAACAAGGTGCCCTTTGTCCGCTGGTCATTGTAATGTAAACACGACGCCTCTGAACAACAATCCTGTTCCTACTGTTGGTCCTTCCGGTGCGTACATACATGACTTTGGTCTCCGTCAAGATTGTACACGTATCGTTTATTGAACACGTAATTTGTGTCGATTATTAAAGACAACCATATACATAAATCAAGTAATTTAGAAAATTCTATACTTGTGTAACTTGGTTACTGGTGTTTGTTAACCTTATGTTACTTTACTTTTGCAGTTGGCTCATCATATCTGAATCGCAAACGCACCAGCGACGCCATGGCCACAACAGCGTCTCCGGATACTAGCAGTAGTCGTCCGCCAACAAGGCGTCGTTCGTCTATTGGGCGTTGTAATGTCAACACGGTCACTTCGAACAACGATACTATGCCTATTGTGGATTTTGCCGGTGCTTATGTACATGATTCTGTTCTTCGTCAAGATCGCATAGGTATTGTTTGCTTAACATGTAATTTAGATTCTGTTTGATTGTCACTTTCGTCGTTAATAACTTAATTGTTGTTTACGTTTTCCACAGGTCCCCCGACGGACAATGTACATATTGGAAAATGTGAACACTCGTGCGAACATTGTGGTGCCCGCTTTTGGTACGAAGAACGCATAAAAGACACTCGGAGGAGAACCCGTCCAGCTTATCATCGTTGTTGTATGGCGGGTCGTGTGGTTATACGTACTTATCAAATCTATCCAGAATATATAAAGTTACTACTTAGGGACCGTCACTTCATGGAGAACAAAAGGGCTTATAACCAGATGTTCAGCATGACGTCTTTAGGTGCACGCATCGATGAGTCGGTTAATATCGGTCGGGGGCCTTACGTTTTCAAAATCTCAGGGCAGTTGTATCATTGGCTAGGTTCTTTATGTCCGACTGAAGGAGATCCGCCCAGGTTTTTGCAACTCTATATCTATGATACAGAAAATGAAGTTGATAATCGCATGTCTCATTTTGCAGGCAGTGACAGTGAACTCCGCAGGGACATCGTCGAAGGTCTGATTGAATTGTTGGACAATCACAATGCGTAAGTGCAGCTGTTTAGAACCGCACGTGAAAAGCTACTTGATTCAGAAGTTCCACCTTTCAAAGTTAGGCTGTACAGTGTTGTGGATGCACGCGAATATGAATTACCAACAGGGGATACGTTGGGAGCGATTGTCTATGAACCTGGTCCTGATACAGATATGGATTTTGACATTATCATCGAACAGCGTACAGGTCAACCGCAACGTGTTAACAAGCTTCATCCATCCTATATGGCATTGCAATTTCCACTTTTGTTTGTCTATGGCGAAGATGGATATTCAAAAGACATGAAAATGGTAGGGTACCAGGCACGTCTTCCAACGAAGATCGACGTTTGACGATAAAAGCTCACTATTCGTATATGCTCCATGACCGCGTTTATTCTTTTAACTATTTGTCGAGGACCGGAAGGCTTTTCCAGCAATATGTTGTCACTGCTTTCTGTGCCGTCGAGCAAAGCAGAATCGACTATATACGCGAACATCAAAACGACATTAGGAACGACTACCTATCTGGTATCTACGACGCTATCACGCGCGGGGATAGTGACGGCTCCGACTGTGGTGGAAAACTTATACTACCAGTCATTCACAGGTGGTCCCCGTTACATGTATGCACATTATCTAGATGCTCTCGCCATTTGTCGTGTACATGGGAACCCATCGTATTTCATTACTTTCACATGTAATGTAAAATGGCCTGAGATCGCTGAATACATGGATGATTTTCCGGAAGTCACTACTGCAGATAGGGCAGATATAGTAGACAGGGTATTTGAGATGTAGATTCATCAATTTGTTAAATATTTACGAAACGTGAAACCGTTCGGCAAAATTATAGCAAGTAATATTACTTCTCTGTATTTTGCTTTTGTATTTTGTAACATAAATATCACTCCTAACACCTTCATATATTCCTTATCGCAGTTGTTTACACGGTTGAGTTCCAAAAACGTGGCCTTCCTCACTGTCATACTCTAATATGGGTATACGAAAATTCATGTGTACAAAATCATGAAGATATAGACAATTATATTTGTGCGGAACTTCCATCTAAGGAAATAGATCCTGAAGGTCACATAGTCGTTGCAGAGTTTATGATACATGGTCCTTGCGGTCCGGTTTATCCTACAGCTGTGTGCATGAAAGGTGTCCCCAATTGTACAAAATATTTCCCCAAAGACTACTGCCAGCATACTTATATCGATGCCGCCGGATTTGTTCATTACCGAAGAAGGGATACAGGAAGTACAACAACGAAGCAGAATGTTATCGTTACGTCGTCCCTTATAATAAAACAGTTGCTGAAAACATTTTACGCACATATAAATGTCGAAAACTACGGATGGACAATGCTGATAAAATACCTCTTCAAATATATCTCAAAGGGCACTGATCGAATTGCCGCGCGTGTTTCACGGAATAGTGCACGCACATCATCATCTACCAGCCAACCAGAAATAATGGTGGACGAGATAAAAAACTATCTTGATTCAAGATATGTTGGTACCCATGAAGCGTGCCGGAGGCTTTTTGAATTTGACATACGCCACCGATAACCTGCTGTTCAAGTTCTCGCAGTTCATGGACAAAACATGCAGCGTATAGTGTTTAGGGAAAGAGATCAACTGCAATCAGTGGCTGATAACCCACACAAAAAAAACCACCCTTACAGAATGGTTAGAGTACAACGAGCACCATACAGATGGAAGACAACCGACTTATTTGGATTTTCCTTCAAAATACATATGGGACAAAGCTCACAAGTACTGGCAACAACGACGACAAATAAACAGGTACGCAATTGGCAGAATGTCATACGTACATCCGGCTGCCGGCGATTTGTTTTATCAACGGATGTTGCTTTCTCACCAGAAGGGATGCAGAAGCTTTCGAGACATACGTACAGTAAATAACGTCGTATATCCAACATGCCGAGTGGCCTGTGAAGCGTTGGGTTTACTAGGGGATGACAAAGAATGGGAAACCACTTTGACAGAAGCGGCTTCAACAGCAAAGCCAAGCGAATTACGAACTCTTTTGGCACACATTCTTACGCATTGTAAGGTATCAAATCCGCTGGATTTATGGAAACGCACGTGGAATCTTATGTCGAATGACATACCGTACGTTGCTTCCATTTCATTAGGAATCCCTAACCTCCACATACATTCGTCAGAGCTTGTAAACTACACCAAGTATGAACTTGAAGCATGCCTGAACCACTGTTCAAGATCGCTGACCGATTTTGAAATACCATTACCACCAGAAGATTTGATGTCGGTTCTTCACAACAGGCTACTCATGGAAGAAAAAAGCTATAACCGTGAGTTGTTAGCAATAGAAAGAGACAAGCTGGTAGATAAACTCAACGACTGTTAACGAAATATCTTTAACCTTATCATAAATGCTGTAACTACAAAGACGCAAGAACTTATTTTCGTATATGGTCACGGTGGTACAGGAAAAACTTTTTTATGGAAGGCAATAATATATGCTTTACGCACTGAAGGAAAAATAGTACTTGCAGTCGCCTCTTCTGGAATCGCATCACTATTATTACCATCGGGTCGTACAGCCCACTCACGGTTCAAGTTACCACTAGAACTAACCGATTCTTCTGTTTGTTCGGTCACGAAGAATACCCAGCTTGCAACATTGTTGAAAGAAACAGATTTGATTATATGGGACGAATCGCCGATGAATGATCGACGGTGCTTTGAAACACTTGACAGAACTTTAAGGGACATATTCGACACCCCAAATAAGCTCTTTGGTGGCAAAACCGTTATGCTGGGGGATGACTTCAGACAAACTCTTCCTGTAAAGAAAAGTGCATCCCGTACTGAAATTATTAGTTCCTCAATTGTTGAATCGTACCTTTGGCAATCTTTTAAGTTATTCGTCCTGACAGAGAACATGCGATTGACCCAAGCAAATTTGTCGGATGCAGAAAAGGAAGAAGTGTTAGCATTCGCTAACTGGCTTCTCAATGTAGGCGATGGAACAGTCGGTACGCCGGATGAAACTGGTCCAGAAAATACATCCTGGATTGACATACCCGTAAAGTTTCAAATAGCAGATGACGAAAATGGCTTAACAAACTTGATACACTCTATATATGACGACCACACTCTCCTACACCCAACCGCCAAAGGTTTACAGGAGAAAGCAATCGTCTGTCCACAGAACGATACCGCAGATGTTATCAACACAAAAGTAATGAGCACACTTCCCGGGCAAGTTACCAAATATATAAGCCACGACGAAGCCGTACCACATGGACACGACGGTGGTGAAGTCGAGCTCTTATACATGACCGAATACCTGAATACACTAAACTTTACCGGTATCCCTCCCCATGAATTAGAACTGAAGATTGGTACGCCAATAATGTTACTTAGAAATATCAACATTGTCGACACGCATGATTGTTAAACAGCTGCTGCCCAAAGTTATTGAAGCCTAAATAATTACTGGAACAAGAATCTCCCAGAAAGCATACATTCCACGTATACCACTCACGATGAAAGACCCGAAGCTACCCTTCATTTTTAAAAGAAAACAGTTTCCTGTCAAAGTATGTTATGCGATGACAATAAACAAAAGCCAGGGCCAATCGTTAAAAAAAATCGGCGTGTACCTTCCTGAACCAGTATTCGGACATGGTCAGCTGTACGTTGCTCTTTCGAGAGCAACCACTCCTCGCGGGCTGAAGATTCTTATCAACGCCCACGACAACCATTCATCAATGGAGACAAAAAATATAGTTTACAAAGATTTTCTTTCAAGAATTAAATACCAACAGGTTGCTCTTGCAACAAACTGCACCGTAATTGTAACTTATTTGCAACTCATATCTGCCCCTTACTATCTGATCATAACCGCATTTTTTCTTTTTCTATTTTTATATGCATAACATGTTTATTTGCAACTCATATCTGCCCCCTACTATCTGATCTTAACTGCATTTTTTCTTTTTCTATTCTTATATGCATAACATGTTTTATTTCCTTCTGTGCCTAATACACGTACATGATCTTTTAACTCTTATGGTTGCTACTTCTTCTTTTGCTTCGCGTGATTAAATAGTTGGTACCTTTTTTTGGCTGCGTGAAATTATATACTTGGTTATATGCACCTATGTCAACAGTACCATAATTAGATTATACTTACATATGTTTATAGGAGTACTTACTTTCCGTTTACGCCTACCAACTTTCCTTTTTCCCCGTATATTATACTGTTACCTAGATAAGTACATACACTTACCTTTTAACACCTCTCTGACCACATATGTATGAGATACTCTTAACAGGGCAATGGAACCATTTAAAGATGCTGGTAGCAGTCAACACGACAAACACAAAATGATATTGACAGAACCAGAAATTACAAACATTTCAGAATTATCTGCTGCGAGTTATAATAACACAATAGAAGCAATTGTTTATCGCAAATGGACATCGAAGAACACTACAACAACAACGAACAGCAACAAAGTTTTGTTGTATACTCATCGATAAGCAGGTACACTCTCTTTCGACTAACATTGTTAAATAAACATATTCTTTTAATACATGCGACATTGTTTAATACTCTTGCAGGGTACCCCAATCCAAGCAAATATGAGTCTACGAGACGCTGAATACTTTGACCAACTCCTTAAACTTCAAAAGGCGTACCGCTTTTCCGGTTTCAGCTGCGAGCCAACAGACAACTGGGAGCGTACGCTCCCGACCCAGATAACTCTAATCTTTGGAAGGTTCCTTCAAGTGGAAGAGATACCAAATTCGGACTTCCCAGAGCACTACTTTAACTTTGCAGCCTACAACGAATTACCAGACCGTTTGAGTGCAAGGAACCCAATCCTAACAGGTATATTAGTCTTCTACATTGCCTTCTAAAAATACGATAACCTAATTAGTTACCATGTAAACAAACAGACTACATTGGCCGCATAAGGGCAGTAGGGAGATTGATCAGAAAAGGGGATGCAACGGCAGTTCGCAAAACCCGAAGAGTAATTGACATCGAAAAGGATTTATGTAACCCCCTGATACTATGTACCTAATCTATGTTATGTACCACTTATGCTTTCAACATACACTAAAACAGCAGATGCATTCAAAACATACATTATCTACATAAACCTTCCACTTTATTCATAACACCAACAGATAATAAGAACAAGAAGTCACCTTTATATATACAAAAAAGATCCCTGCTATCGTTGCCCAAATGATTTACCACAATGCCAAATCAAAAAGCTATGTGCCTCCTATAAGAACCCCTATACAAGAAGCTGCAATACAGGCTTTTTTAATATTTTCAAAAGCCACTTCATCTTTTCCTATACTGCCTTATGACTTTCTAAATCTAACCCAAAGCTAAAAAAAGATTACTGAAGAAGCTAGCCCATAAACACACTATGCAAAAAAAATTAGCCCCCGCCGCAACGCGCGGGGTATATTCCCCCTCGTTATCATTATCAATTATCAATCAATCAAATATACTAAAGAGCGTTACAAAAAAACGACAATTTTTGGTGCCGTTTTGATGATGGGCTTTTTTTAGTCCATGTCCAGTCCAGCTCTTACACACAATCCAGAAAGAAGCGATAAAAACATATATCACTTTTAACCATTCGTCACCGATTCACCACCAAATTCTAGAGAGATCTTCAACCAGAACAAAATATTTTAGGGATTATCATCTCATCACTATGAGGAAGAAGATGAGAATCAGTACCAAATTCTTTATACAAAATCCACTCTTATTTCTTTCAAGTTTAACAATTTTACAGCTTATATATACATATAAAAATTGAATTTTGAAATTTCATTTTTTTTATAAACTTTGGAGTTTTTCTTAGTTGCTAACCAGTTTTTTTTACTAGATTTATGAAATAATAAATACTACGTATCTTTACTTTTATGTTTTTCAAGACAAGTGAAAATGGAGCCGCACATTACAAATGTATATTATGTTTTTTATGGTCGATTCAGTGTTTTACATTTAAATAGGCAAGGATATGTTGATGTATTGGTGTTGTTTTAGATCTCAGATTTGCAAAGAGATGGGCGATGGGATACACACATGAGCAAATATTAGCATTCAATTGGTAGTTTTTGAACTTGCTACATCCCATCGTGTTGGGAATAGCTTCACTTCTTCGTCGGTTTTGCAGGTTCGTTTTTTCACCTTTTACTACATAACATGACAAGGTTAAAAGAGATGATGTAATTCTTTAGGTTTTTGTGTGTATTAAATATGTTTGATCACGCCAAATAAGTCAATACTAAGCCCGAATCCCTCTGGCTTATCACATGGTCAATTTAGAGACTTTAATTGATAATCATATGCCTAAAAATCAGGTATGGAATATACCCCTGCCGACCCGTATATCGTCTAATCTGTTGTTTATATTCCTTTGAAAATATGCATATTTTCTTTTGCGTAAATTGCTTTTACTTGGCTATGTCAACAAGAAGCTATCCAAACAGTCCTTGGTAACGTGTCATTGGTAACGTGTCAGACATCGAAATATCTGCTGAAAATAAGCTACCCAAACAGCCCTTAATAATGCTTAGGACGACATAAGATTGCTGAAATTGGCTATCAGAACAACCCTTTTTAACATGTCAAGACACCGAAAGGGCTGGTTAAAATAAGCTATCCAAGCAGCCCGTGATAACATGTATATGACGTCAAAAGGGCTCTGAAAATAAGCTATACACACAACCCTAAAGAAAAAGAGAATATGCATATTTTCGTAAACTGCTTTCACAAGGCTTAATATATTTTAGAACAAAGTTTACAGTCTTGGTAACTTGGTTAAGATTCAGAAAAACATTCGGATTATATATTACTCGCTGTATATGTCTTCCAACTTGCTTATTCAAGTTCTCATATATGCATGTTAAATTAAGAGGGTGTTTAGGAGTGTTTCTTTATTTCTTATACGTGTATTTATACGCAGTTAATCAGTTTCGTATTTGTAACTATACGCAGGAACCGAGCTATGTGCAAGAACAAACCACGTGTAAGTTTTCATTTCATATTGTAACTTCAGTTTCCGATGTTCACATAGAAATTTAACCTCATTTGTTTTCATTTCGATTGTGTCAGTCAAAGGGGTGTTTTTATTTGCTTAAAAACTGCAGTTTTAAGTCACCCGTACGGCCGCAAAACTGCGTTTTTATGGGGATTTTTTGGGTATGCCTTTTAAGGGGTGTTTTGGGACTGCCAAAAACCAATGGTTGTAGACTTGAGCATGACATTGAGACTCATACGAGTCTCTGAGGAGAGGTTTCCAGTACCTCATGGGGAGTTTACAACAATCTGGGTGCTCATATTTTATGCTTAATACTCGGTCATGAACTTCTGTAAAAGTAATACAGGAGGTGCCATTTATACGAGCTTTGTCGTGATTTAGGGGATGTTTGACTAAGCTTTAAGTATCAGTTGAAAATATGGTACTAATGGTTCTTTAGATAAAGCTTATTTTAGGTGCTTAGTAGATTATTGTATTTTGGTAAAGTTGATATCAGAAAATCTATTTTTTACTAAAGCTAGATAAGGTTATTTATGGGCGTATTGGCCTATTTCCTAAAGCACTTTTCCGAGAGTTTATTGGAAGATCTTGAGCCAAAAAAAGAAAGACCGACTTCAAGATTTTGCACTCATGGAATTGCTTATCTAGAGTGATTAAGTTTCTTATTTAGAGTGCGTATATGTTCACATATAAGTAGATAATGGTTTCATCCAAACACTAAAAACAACTTAAAAGAATAAATAGATTAGCACAAGACCTTCCATCCAACTCCAGGAAAAGATTGTCCACTCAGAATTTCTTAAACAAACTACAAGTTGATAAGCTGTTGTGATGAAGTATACAGTAAGTTTATAATATTTCTAAGCTCTGTTGGTTTTAAATTTATCCAACAATTCCCCTTTTAGCTATAATATCAAACTCATTGTGAATTCTACACTTGCATGCAATCTGCGCACCATAAGTTGTTTATAATACAAATGTTGATCAGGTTTTGTGATAACATGGAAGCACTCATGTCAACTTTATGATAAGTGAAGAAGAAACAGGACTATCACTAAAGTTTTATAAACAAGATCGCCACATCATCAAGTAACGGAAACCTCAATAAGTGCATAAAACCAATCAGATTCTGTGATTTGATATAGGTTTTGAGTCTTTATTTAGAATGTTATTTATATGGTTTAATTTGTCTAGGCAATTCTATTGTTATCATGCAAGGAAATATGGGCAATTAACCAGGACAATTAACCAAGTTGTAATTATAGTGCAGTAGTCCTAGTCATATATTTTGAAACCCAAGTCATTTTGGATTTTTGGTTTTGTGTCTTTAGGTGTTGGGCCCTTAAAAGAAGTTGCATGTTCTGTCATGCTCTAGTATTTTTTGCTTCCATTGGGGTTATGACTTGTATATTTTTACATCTACAATGAATCACTTTTCTTGATTTCACAATTATGATTTCCTGTTAGGATGACACAATACTCGTGCGGCAACACGCGGCGGGTAACCAATTGCCTTCTAAAAATACGATAACCTAATTAGTTACCATGTAAACAAACAGACTACATTGGCCGCATAAGGGCAGTAGGGAGATTGATCAGAAAAGGGGATGCAACGGCAGTTCGCAAAACCCGAAGAGTAATTGACATCGAAAAGGATTTATGTAACCCCCTGATACTATGTACCTAATCTATGTTATGTACCACTTATGCTTTCAACATACACTAAAACAGCAGATGCATTCAAAACATACATTATCTACATAAACCTTCCACTTTATTCATATCACCAACAGATAATAAGAACAAGTCACCTTTATATATACAAAAAAGATCCCTGCTATCGTTGCCCAAATGACTTACCACAATGCCAAATCAAAAAGCTATGTGCCTCCTATA
The DNA here is from genome assembly GCA_026074375.1 of Tanacetum coccineum. Classification (NCBI taxonomy): domain Eukaryota; kingdom Viridiplantae; phylum Streptophyta; class Magnoliopsida; order Asterales; family Asteraceae; genus Tanacetum; species Tanacetum coccineum. Next base: position 9,255 of record BQNB010013474.1, on the reverse strand, counting down.
AGAACCCCTATACAAGAAGCTGCAATACAGGCTTTTTTAATATTTTCAAAAGCCACTTCATCTTTTCCTATACTGCCTTATGACTTTCTAAATCTAACCCAAAGCTAAAAAAAGATTACTGAAGAAGCTAGCCCATAAACATACTATGCAAAAAAAATTAGCCCCCGCCGCAACGCGCGGGGTATATTCCCCCTCGTTATCATTAGCAATTATCAATCAATCAAATATACTAAAGAGCGTTACAAAAAATTTGTCTAGGCAATTCTATTGTTATCATGCAAGGAAATATGGGCAATTAACCAGGACAATTAACCCAGGACAATTCTATTGTCATGCTCTAGTATTTTTTTGCTTCCATTGGGGTTATGACTTGTATATTTTTACATCTACCATGAATCACTTTTCTTGATTTCACAATTATGATTTCCTGTTAGGATGACACAATACTCGTGCGGCAACACGCGGCGGGTAACCAAAAACTTGTTACTTGTATTTGTTATTTTATTGTTAAGGTACCATTCGAGAGCAAAGGAGAAACTAAGATGTTGATTATCGAGGTCGTGAAGATTAATGTGAAAGATTTGTTAAAGCCCAAGAAAATCCATAAGAAATTGGTTCAAGCCCAGATGAGTGAGTATGAAAACTAAAGGAATGATCTTTGAAAAGGATTATTAATATTATAATGAAGATCTTCAAGTTAAAGGGTGTAAATTGCAATTCTGGCCAAACTTGAAATTAAATAAGTTCTAGAAGCTTGGTTTGAGATTGAAAAAGAATGGCTGTAGCAGTGACACGTCTTTGCAACAGCTACTTGTATTTTTCGTGGCTATATAGCAAAGAGCAGCAGCAGCATATACTACTTCTTTTCATACTGCAACTTTTTTACATTATCCATCTTTCTAGTACGAGGTTTTCTTTTTTTTATCAACTTTTTTACATATCTTTAATAAATTTCAGTATTTTCTCTTTTATTTTTATTTACATTCCCAAAATTTATAAAAATACTTGTCTTGTCTCTCTATTAATTCTTCAAACTTAAACATGGTGACTTAAAAATCTTTATAAAAATAATACTTTTAACTACTTCATAAGCATTTTAGTTAAGTGTCTAAACATCTTTTTAATCATCTATTTCAATCTTTATTATTAGTTTTAAGCATAAATTAGTCTTCTTTACTTTTAAAAATCATATCTTTTAGGTTTTTAAAGAATAAAGTTGCAATCTTTCTTTCAAATTCATCTCAAAATCACATATGTTAAAGAGTTTTCATCAAGATTAAGGGTTATTATGGAGCTTTTGATGATCATTAGCGGGTTTATGAAGATTATGGGTTAATTTGAGCTATTTGGATGGGTTTTTAGTGTAGTATTCTTAATCGTCTTCATTCTATAATCCAATCACGGTGCCTTTTAATCCTTGTTTAATATTCTCTTTATTTTCGTTCATTGCCATGCTTAATATAATAAATGTTGCCGTGTTTTTATTGCTATTTAGTATGTTAGAGTAGAATTTTTGATACTTGCTTATGATTTTTGGTGGTTTAATGTTGTGACTTATATAAAAAAGTGGTTGGCGAGTTTGGTTAATATTTTTGGTTAAGACGCCTTTTTAGATTATTTTCATCTTCTTATCATATAAGCTTGTTGCGCACCTCGTATACCGGCTTATTTGACTAAAAAGGTCCAAATTAGCTAAAAAGTCAACGTTTTAATAAAAAAAATATATATATGCTAAGCGGTTTTTACGGACGAAAAAAATGATAATTTTAAAAACACTACCCATGTGGTCAAATTTTCCAAAATTCTTATTTTTTAAAAACCAAACCATTTAAAATACTCAATTGTTATAATTATCTATTTATATTCGAGTTGAGCACCTCTCAAAAACAATATAACGAATATTATAAGAATTGACTAAATCTTATAAGTTACAACAAAGAACCACCATATCATAGCAAGTATTCTCCTTATCATATATATTTCGTTTCCCTTAGTTTATTTTTAGATATATATGTAGATTCCCTTTAAGTTAGTGTTATAAAATTATAAAATCCAAAACTAAAAGATAACTAAGCGTCCAAAACAAGACCAAAACGTGATTGTCAATTCACCTTCCCGTGAGAACGATACTTGGGTAATTTGATACTTGCCGATATACTATTAGTATAAAGGTTCTTATCGGGTTCATTCATAATTTTTAATTGGTGGTGTCACGGTGTGCATCAGTGTGTAACGTATATGGTGAAGTATATTTATATTAAAATAATTATATTTATGTGTTTGGTTTCTTAGCCGGAGGTCTACCCGGAGGCAGACTCCCTACCCGAGGGTTTCCCAAGGGTATGAGCATGATCTGTCTACATTTCACCTCCCCATACCCTGCCTGGCGGGATTGGGTATTATCGTTGTTGTTGTTGTATAATTATGTGTTTGGTTAGGTGTTCATCGCTACGGCTGTTGAGTGATAAGTCATATGATGTGATTTAGTGATGAAAGAAGATCGACGAAAAAACGACCATTACATCTAGGTAGGGGTGAGAAAAAAACCGGAAAAACCGAAACTAAACCGAAAACCAAAAAAACGAACCAAAGAAACCGACCGAAACTAGAAACCGATGGTTCGGTTTTTACTTTTTCAAAAACCGAAAACTTTCGGTTCGGTTTTGGTTTTCGTCCAAAAACCGAACCGTGAAAACCGAACCGAACCAGTTTTATTATATAATAATATATAATTAATATAAAATTAAGACATTGTTTAGGAATTTGGCTCGAGCTTGACAGGGTTTGAGTTTGGCTCGAAAAGTATAAGCTACGCATGAGCTTGGCTTAATAGCTTGACGAGCTTTAATCATCCAGGCTTGAGCTCGGCTCGAAAAGCTTAAATTTATACATAAACATTTAATTCGATAGCTAAATTTATCAATAAAAGCTCGAGCTTGGCTCGTTGTGTGTTTCGAGCTGGTTTATTGGGCTCGAGCTTGGGGTTGAGCTCGATAAAAGCTCGACTCGATCGAGCCAAGCTCAAGCTCGAGCTCGAGTTGCCTGATAAAAGCTTGGCTTATCTGCACCCCTAATCGAAAGTGTGTGAAAATTAGCATGTTTTGTGAGAACGTGCTTAATTTGGCACCACATAATAGTCCGAATGATTGGGTTTACTTAATCCTCCAAATCTTCTTTGTTTTGTTTTTATCCAAGGTTTTCCACTATATTAATACACACACATTAGTATACTACAGTTGAAGTGTCGTATAATCATTTATTATCTACTTTACGAGATACATGTGAAAACATTTTTTTTCATATGTATCGACCAACAAAGTTTCCAATTAACAAAGCTTAATTAGTTACGTTAGCTCAGTGGCCACCAAGGGTGTCTTTGGGGAGGTTGTTACCACATGCGAGAGGTCTCACGTTCGAGTCTCTCCGTGTGGGTTTTCTTTCAAGGCGGGAATCTGTGGGGTTCTGCCTCATACATGCGTCGATTCGAGGCTGGCATGGACTACCTTCTAGGTATGTACTGTGAAATCGAATCACTAATTATTATTCGAGGCTGGCATGGACTACCTTCTGGGTAAGTACTGTGAAATCGAATAACTAACTTAGTAACTGTACTAACTCGCCATTAAAAAAAAAATTAGTTACGTCAAAGGAAATGCTTCACCAATTTGGACTTGGATGGATGCAGAGGTGTAATTAGGATTTAAAGTTAAATGAATCCAAATTTTATGTAAAAATTATAGTATAAATCCCGTTTTAAAAACAAATCTTTAGCTCTTTTAACTAATGATTCAACTTAACACAACAAACAATTAGGAACTAACCTAAATTAGAAAATAATATTCTAACAAGTAATTTTATTTTGATATTATATCATATTGGTTAAGTTATTTGAAATTTCAATAGGAATAAAAAGAAAAATTGCAAATATATAAAAGATATTAGCTTATTGGCTATAAAAAGCGGACTCATTTAAGTAAAACTTTCTAAATTAGTAGGATGGAATTTGGTCCAATGGTATGGAGGTTTTACCCTCCTAGGCAAGGTCTCATGTTCGAGTCTTGTCTAGGGCGATAGGGGTTTCCTCCCGCGTGTGTAAAGGGAAGGGTGCCATTGCCTTCTGGGCTGGACCCAACCTGGTTGTGTGGGCTCGCTACGCCTTCTGGGCTAGAGGCCATGTAGCCACAAATTGCCGTTCCAAAAAAAAAAAAAAAAAGAATTCTAATGTGTAAATACAAATAAACTTATAAAAACATTATTCTACTCAATGATTTCTTTACGTTTTGCAAATGACAAATATAAAAGTGTATCAAGTAAAAGGTTAAGTAAAGATGTTTTAAACGTAGTCATCAATATATTAATAATAATAATCACTTAGGATATGACTAAAAGGTGATCTGTAACAATGTCACTTGCTATTATAAAATGTTAAAAGGCACAAGATGATTTCAGACATTTTAATGTTGTTAAAAGGCAGAAATAATGACTTGTAGGTACTGTAAATACAAATCAATGCAAATCAGCTTGCATACTATATGTTAATGATCTATTTAAGAAGACTAAATCATTAGCACTAAATGACCGTTGGAAAATAAGCATACAACAGCACAATTAAGCCCACGTCCTTTCCTTGCTCTCTCGATCTTTGACACCTTGAGCTACACTTGGTCTTCTAAGATTGACTGGTCTCTGAGCTGCTGGTGCCGGGCGCTGGTTTAACCACTCTGGTTGGACCACTCTGTCCATCAGACTTCCTCGATTTGTTCTCATTGTTATTTTCAACATTCTCTACTACCAAGAGAGTCATTTCTCTTTGACCTATTGAAGCTAGCAACTGTTTGCCGGTTCATTATATTTGAACTCCTTAGTATGTGTGTGTCTGCTTCACGAGGTGTAGTTTTCATGGAACTAGAGGAATCTGCGATAGTGACTTGATCTTTAGGTTTCCCCTCAAGCTCCTTAATCTGCACATTAACAAATGCATACTACTAATAAGTTAATGCTCTTTTACATAATCATATCGATAACAAAAAGTAATGCGATCCAAAACACAATTAATGATCTTAGCTTCTGTTTTTTTTGTAAATGATAAAATTATAAACTTCAAGTTAGCCATTCAACATTGAACTAAAATATAATAGCAGATCAACCCAGCCCACCCGTCTGACCTGTTTGTCACAATTATCTGTTTTGACCCATTACCCTACTTTCCCATTTATACTAAAAAGTAAAATCTTATAAAGATTTCAAAGATTCTTGAATACTATAATGATAGCTAAAAATGGAAACAGGAAAGACCTTCAAACGGAGTGAAGTTGAATCCGAATTCTGTTCTTGTTCTTTCAGTTTCTTTTCAAGTTCCTCGATCTGAAACAACAAAGAAAATGGCAATGAACTCTTGTCCTCTATTTCCCATACTGCACAATCTTAGCATGGATAAATGGGTGTGTTTGTTACAATTTTTAACCTTTTAATACCTTGTCTTGCAAGGTCATGGTATAGGACTTTGACTCTCTGACCTGGAGATTCAGTTTGTCTTTAGGGTCCTTGACCTGTTTTCAAAATCCAAAGTTTATGCATCCGCAGTCTTTAAATCTTCAAAAGTAATATATTCAGTTAATATATATTCGAAATACCTTCTGCTAATAGGTTACCGCTCCTGACTGTTCTCGCTCTATAAGCTTGTTCTCAAGTTCCTTGACCTTTTATAACACGACGAAGGTGTTATTGTTAAGAGTTTGGGCATCTGAAAATCATATAAAAGAATTGATAAAATTACTACCCTTTTGTTGGAGCCCACTGTGAACTTCCTTTTTTGCCCTAAACTTTTCAGAAAGATGAGATATTTGTTTTTCCAACTGTGAGTGTATTCCTGTTTTGACCTCAAGCTGGCCCTCAAGTTCCTTAATCTTTTCTGCTGGTGTTTATGCACTTGATCTTTTCCTTTAACTACCTTTTGTTTTTCCTGTTGGGTTTTTAAAACTGTTAACCATAAATCACGAGTACGCAGCGGATAATAAACACGTATAGAATAACATAGTTAACATGATTGAAGTGTATACCTTTTTGCACGAAATGATACACCGATTTAATAGGTAACCGTTAACACCGTCTTGAATCTACGCGTATGTATAATACCACGCGTAACCACTAGAATCAAACTATGATTCCTCTACTTCAACACACACACGATACGTTCAAGCAAACAACGAGGTATGCTAATACTAGTATTGTATTCACCAAACGATCACCCTTCGTCTTGAATCTATCAACACACGAAAACCACAAGGTTTGTGGGATTTGATCGCAACTCAAACCCTAAGAGGGTGTTAGTTCGATCGTTCCACAAGGAGAGAAAGAAAACCGAAAACCACCAAGGGTTTTGAGGGTTCGGTCGAGCACAGGAAGCACAAGGACGATTTCTTAGGTTTAGGTTTCAAGTTTTGTATACATACAATGACCCTAAAGCCTCCTTTTATACTTTTCTAGACTTGACATGCAAGTAAAACTCACCTCCTCAAGTTTCCTAGCTTGCAAGGCAAGCAAGAAATCCCACCTCCACAAGGAAAGTGGTACTTGGCCGACAAGGGTAAAAGAAAGGCAAACCGCACCCTTCTAATCTTCAGTTTTACATATTTAGTCCCTTTAACTTTTAATGACTAATACTCGTTAACATTCAACGATCGTTTGTTAAACACTTTATATATATATATATATATATATATATATATATATATATATATATATATATATATTTACTTTTTATATATATATATATATATATATATATATATATATATATATATATTACGTATAAACGTGTCGTCCCCGTAGGCTCGAAAAATATTTCCCGGACTTATATTAATTATACTTGTTCATAATCCAACATTTCCTTCAATCTTGTTTCTTGCGTTGCTTTATCAAGCTTCATAATGAATACAAAATAGCCCAAGTTAGACCATAATCCTACTTCAAATGTGTTTTTTTTAATTTAGAAAATAATAATAGTTACCATCATTTTCATCTTCTGAAGCTCAATTGTATCAATCTGCTTTCTGGCGGGATCCAACTCAACCCCTCTGACTCTTGTTGCAAAGTTTAATGAGCTCAAAGTCTCACTCTGGTCATTATCCGAGGGACTAATTTGCACAAACATTAAGGTCTTAGACTCTCCACCTGCAACAACCAACATTACAATTTACATTAATGCTTCAAATCCTGCATGCCTACTAAGAATTGTACCGATATTTAAACTTACCTAATGAGTCTTGGAGTAGTTGTGTGAGCTTTGAATTCCTATAAGGAATATGACTGCTTTTAGAGATTACATCAACCAAAGCCGACAATTATCGGTCAATATTCTAAGCCTCCTTGAGTCGTTCACCTTGAGCATCAGTCTTTGCAAGTCTCTCACTTCCTGCTAAATCAACAAGCTATAGCTTGCTATATGTGCACTCGCCATTTATCAAGTTCTTTGCTTTCACCATAATACAAAGCATACTACAAAAACACAAAAAATAAAAATAAGAATCTAAAATTTAATAATTTGTAAATTAAGCGTTAAATCTAATTTACCAACGAGAGCGGCTATTATGTTCATTCACATTGTTAGACCCCACAGCTTGTGTAAACATCCCTTCAATATCTTGTACTTTTCAACTGAATGTATTAAATACAATCCTTCATGTTTAAAATTGTTAATTGGAATTTAGGTTGGAGGTATCTGAAGGACTTCATAATATTCATGGGCTAGTTAAAGCAAAGTTGAAAACATTTGTGTTTTCAACTTTGCTTGTGTTTTCAACTTTGCTTTAACTAGCCCAGGAATATTATGAAGTCCTTCAGAAGCTTGTTTGACCTCCAACCTAAATTCCAATTAACAATTTTAAACATGAAGGATTGTATTTAATACATTCAGTTGAAGAAGTACAAGATATTGAAGGGATGTTTACCCAAGCTGTGGGGTCTAACAATGTGAATGAACATAATAGCCGCTCTCGTTGGTAAATTAGTAACAATTTAACGCTTAGTTTACAAATTATTAAATTTTAGATTCTCATTTTTATTTTTTGTGTTTTTGTAGTATGCTTTGTATTATGGTGAAAGCAAAGAACTTGATAAATGGCGAGTGCACATATAGCAAGCTATAGCTTGTTGATTTAGCTGGAAGTGAGAGACTTGCAAAGACTGATGCTCAAGGTGAACGACTCAAGGAGGCTTAGAATATTGACCGATAATTGTCGGCTTTGGTTGATGTAATCTCTAAAAGCAGTCATATTCCTTATAGGAATTCAAAGCTCACACAACTACTCCAAGACTCATTAGGTAAGTTCAAATATCGGTATTCCAACTCGCAACACATTCCATACTTCTTTTGTGTTTTCAACTTTTGCTTCTATTGGCCCTTTCCACTAAACCGTTGGCTTATGGGTGGGCTACTGAGGTGTTCATCTGTTGGATCTTGAATATGTTGCACCACGCTTTGAATGGCTCATTTACCAACTGTGCTCCATTGTCTGTAACAATTATCCTTGGAAGGCCAAACCTGCAAATGATGTTGCCCATAACAAAGCGGATCACCTCTTTACCTGTTATTTTGACTAGAGGCTTTGCTTCTATCCACTTAGTGAAATAGTCAATTGCTCCAATAACAAACTTGGCTCCTCATCTGGCTGGTATCAGTGGTCCTAGGATGTCCATTCCCCATTGATAAAAGGGCCAAGGGGCCATGATGGATGTCATGTGTGTTTTGGGGAGTCTTGGAATCGAGGAATGAATTTGGCATGAGTCACATTTGTCTACCTCTTCTTTAGCATCAGCATGCATTGTGGGCCAGTAATAGCCTTGCCGCATTGCTTACCTGACCACTGCTCTTAGGCCTATGTGCATTCCACAAGATCCCATGTGGATTTCCCGGATTACATAGTTTGCTTGTAAATGACCTACACACCTCAACATCGGGACCAAGTATCCTTTTTTGAACAGTACTCCTGACTCTATCACATATTGGCTTATATTGGCACGCAGGGACCGTGCTTCATTTTTGTCCGAAGGGACTATTCCTTCTTCCAAGTATTTGATGATGGGAGTCATCCAATTCTCCCCTTCCTCTTCCACAATGGTTTGTACCTCCTTAGCGTCGGTTGATCGTTCATTGAGAACTTCAACTAGAATTGTGGCCAGCTTGCTTAAAATATCCGCCTTCTGATTATCTTCTCTCGGTATGTTCTCAATGGAAAATGTCTTGAATTCTGAGAT
>BQNB010013473.1:29463-77083 GCA_026074375.1 Tanacetum coccineum | reverse complement strand
AAAATGGTTAAAAAACAGAAGAGAAGAAAGATGATAAACAATTTTAAATTGCTCATTGTGTTTCACAACCAAAAGTGTCCGTAGCCTTAGTTTCATTTATAAACATTGTTCTATCAACATTTATATATAGGCTTTAAACTTTAAAGAAGAATTTTCAATTAAAGTTACGTAGTCCACAATCTATTAGAAAGTATTTGAGATTTTCTATAAAAGTAAGTCTTAACATTTTAAGATTAAAAAAATTACTATAAAAGGAAAATTCGAAAATTAATGTATCATATAGTAATCGTCTTCCAATAATGATATATTTTAATAGAATTGCACTAAAGTTATAACCACCAATTTAATGCTAAAATTTGAAAAATTAAAATGCAAACAATTTATACTATTAATAATTAAACGTTTTACTTTTAAAATACATATCTCTACTACTTTACAAAGTATTTGAGACATGCCAAATAAGAAAAGTTTAAAATGAAAAACATTTATTCGTCACAAAAATAGTCACCGGTACCTGTCGCCGCATTACACGAGTACCCCTTCTAGTAATCTTCAAACACTATCAGGAAAATACTTGTTGATGATTCATTCAAACGAAGATTAAATCAAATCAACAGAAAAGTTCAATTTTAGCCTATTTGACAAAATTGATCAAAGTCAATATTGAATTAATTATGCTCAAACGTATAGTTGAATAATTTTAATTTTATTAAATAAGCAATAATACGTATGGCTTTCGATCAAGTATTTGGTCTATGCAACAACCTAAAAGTAAAATAATGAATGAATTATTATATAAAAAAAATAAGAGATAATTGAAGATGTGATGTTACTACCTCAGATACAGATTCATCGAGTAACGATCACTAAAATATGGAGTATTTGTTTTTTCGGGGTTAGGACTTGTCATCTTCGATTTACTGGTAAAAGTCAGGTCGGATGTTGACCAGTGCAAAAGATATTTAAGGTGAGCAGAACCCAATTAGTAACCGAACTGATCTACAAATTCGATTTTCGGGTTAAATATGGGTTTGACAATCTGAATTAAAAATCGAACCAAAAACTGAATTTATCCTAATATAAAAAAATGTTTTTTATGCGAAATATATATTTTTTTAAATATCTTTGTAATTATTTTTTTTAAATAAATTGTGTAATTCGGGTTATTCGGGTCAACCCAAAAACCGAACCGAATTCATATTCGGTTTTTGGGTTGAACAAAAAAAAACATATTTTTTTTAACGACAAAAGATAAATATATAAATAAAAGGCTAGTAGCAAGGCGCTAGAAGCCAGAAAAATACAAATACAATACTAGAAAAAGCAAAAACCCTAGACTAGCATCTTCCTAAGACTTTAACTGCGAGGGCTACAAAAATGATGAAAAATTCTTGCCTGTATAGGACAAGAGAAAAATCCCCGCTCACGGAGGCCGATCCACCGGTTTTCACTCCGGAGCGATTTTGATGCAACCCCAAATTTTTTTTTAACTAAACTAACCGAACCGAACAACCCCGATAACCGAACCGATCAACACCCCTAGATTTAACTAAAGCTCAATCCAGCTAGGCTGGATGGCACCCGTGGGTAATGGGTACGGGTATCTCAAACCCGTCACTTACCCACGTGGATTTTTTTCTCACCCACCACCTACCCGTCACCCACTAGTAGTTATAACTTTTTACCTATGCACATGCCCGCGGGTACCCATCACCCATGGGTAAACCCGTGGGTCAGTGAAAATGCAATAAAATTACAAAATAATGATATGAAAACTAACTACGAAACTAAGTTACAAGACACAATAACATATTTTCCAAATATCAAGTTCACAAAATACTTAAAACACGTGTCTAGAACCAGCAAATTAAATGTCATTACACCAAATCACATGTCTCAACAGAAATGTATCATGTATATATCTTTGAAGAGTTGGGTAATTATCAAATATATATTAACAACTTCACAAATATTTAAGTAGTATCATAAATTTTACTCCCAACACAAATGATTTACGGGTACACACATGGTTATTTAGGCGGGTACACCTGTGAGTATTTTAGATGGGTACACCTATGATGGGTATACATTACCCATCACCCACCCGTCACCCACTGATGGGTACAATTTTTCACCACGGGTGAAAATTGATGGGATTACCCACCCATTTACATGCGGGTACCCACGAGTTATGGGTTTTTTTCTCACCCATTGCCATCCCTAAGGCTAGGTGTCTCAGTGTAATCCTGTTAACTTATTAATCAAGTTGGCCATGTATTTTGGAGCTTAGAACTGGACTCGAAAGACTATGAGTAACTCGCCTCTTATAAATCCAGTTGATTTTAAGTAGTTTGTAAGTCGAACTCGGATAGCTTACACCACTGGTACTTTCAAATGGCGAAGAGTGTCTTCGATCAATAAGTCAACGAATTTTTAACTTAATAAAAGAATCACCCGGGAATCCGGGATAAAATAGTATATCATCAAATGACTTTTTAACGTGGTACAAGACATGTCCTGAGAATTGAATCAATCCATCCGTGTTTACTAAATCGATGAATGTTGCTACATTGTACGCGTGAACAAAACGGACCGTGGACCGGACCGAGAAACCAGACCGAACCAGACAAGTTCGGTCCGGTCCTCGGTCCACCCTTTCTTTATTTTCGGTCCTCGGTCCGATCCGGTCCGGTCTTAAAAAAACCTTGCAATTATGCCTTGTTGGACCGGACCGAAGACCGAACCGGACCATTTCAGTCCGGTCTTCGGTAAAGTCGGTTTCGGTTCGGTCCGATTTTCGGACCGTGAGCACCCCTACTACATTGCATGACAGGATTCTTCTAGATGTGACAAAGATCCGTCTACATACATCAATTTGATAAGCATTTGTTTACAAGTTAATTTGCATAAGTACATACCAGTTGGCATAATTATTTCATAGTTTAACAATGATGAACAGGATATGTTGCAAACTGGTTCAGATACTAATTTGTAAGAGACTGAACCAAAACGGGACAAAACAGCGAGGGATAAGAAACATGGGGCTACTACAAGATTTGCCTCGGTCCTCACAATAAGAATCAAGAAAGTTTATACATATTGCACCAACACCTTACAATCTCTTGTAGCTTATCCACTAAACAATACACTGTAGATTCAAATATAACCAATTATCATCACTTCATTACTAATCCTTTCGATGCACCCCAGTTTCTGCTTCTGGACCCATTTTTTTCGTAAAAACATTTTACTACTTCATTTCGTGTGGAAATGGAAGAGGATAGTTTGCGTTACTATATGGCTAAGGAGATTTAGATTTCACAACTTTAGCTGCATCCTTCAACAGCATCCACCGAACACCATTCACAAGTTCTTCCTTTACCATGAACAATACGGCTGCAGCCAGAACACTTTGTACAATCTTTGTGCTCATCCCTTTGTAAAAGCCATGAAGCCCTTCGTAGCGTATCATCTTCAGAATTGCATCCAGTGTGCCTTAATAAAAACACAACTTGTGTAAATATGTGATCTTTTGGATCGTGAAAAGAACCAAGAGAACAGCAATTCCGCGGGAAGTAAGTAAGTATCAGTTTCATATTTCATAATCACATTTACCTTCGTACTGATGTTTTTTGTCTAACCCGATGGCTTGTCTTTGTTGGGTTTTATGATCTAATTAACAATTAAATTAACACGAGTACGCAGCGGAATAAATGATCACGTGTAGAACACAATAATTAACAAGATAGAAAACATGTACCTTTTAGCACGAAACGATACACCGTTTAAAGGTAACCGTAAACACCGTCTTCTATATACGCGTGTGTATAATACAACGCGTAACCACTAGAATCAAAGGTATGATTCCTCTAAGCTTCCACACACTATACGTTCTTAGCAAACGACGAGGTATGCTAGTACTAGTAGTGTATAACAAACGATCTTCTTCGTCTCTTGAATCTATCAACTTACGAACAATGAATCACCAAAAGGTGACAACCGAATTTAAACTAAAAGCAAAAAGGGTGTCCAGTATGTTTGTTTGATTTGCGAAGACACAACCAAAGATTCCAAGAAAACTTGAATCCGGTCAACAAAAGTAGGCAAAGAACAGTCGATCCTTTAGGTTTAGTTTTTAAGTTATATCAATAAAAAAAACTAAAACCATATTTATAGACTTGATCTTCTAATCCTTGTGGGATTACTTCTCTTGCCTACTAAGGATACAAAATAAACGAACCAACCCTTTAAACTTCGGTTTATAAATAATTAGTCCCTCACGTTTAACCATTAAACGTTTAACTAATTATTTAATACTCGTTAACTTTTAACGATCGTTTGTTATACATTAATATATTTTCTCGTCATTTAACATATAAACGTGTGCGTCCCCTTAGGTTCAAAAATATTTTCGGACATATATTAATTCATATATGGTCATAATCCAACAACGTCTCTCACTTGGAACATATGAAATAATATAATACAAATTGGTAAGCTCTAGCAACACGCAATGCTTCCCAAAACATTCGATGAGAGAGTGGGTTTCATAGGGCATAACGCGAATATTTACGTGAAACGATTACGCGCGCGAGCGCCGATAGAGTAGAGAGCGATAGCGCGGTTGTTAAATTTGGATATTGACAATGTCATTCCATATTTAACGATTCTGTTTCTCATATATGACGTAGTCCAAAGTACTGAAAATCAATGAGAACATATCTTCCAAGATTTACAGTACGCCATACACACATTTAATTATTTCTATGAGGGGCCCAGTAGTACTTTCTTCAACATTTGAGAAACAAATTCTATATTGACTACAAGTGTCCAGTCATCATGTGGCATAAACCATTCTGACAAAGCCCTTATTAGTTACCTTATTCAGGACAACTTAAACTATATCAAGAAGGAATATCCACATATGCTAAACCTACTTGCATCTCAAGTCTAAGGATTTATGTAAATAAAATCACGTACAAGATTCACTTGATGACGTCGATCCATAAAGTGATATTCTTGCGGCGGGGAAATCCAATATTCATCTTATGAATATCATGTGAGTTTGGTGGACTCATCCTTAATATCTGTAATATCACATATCTATAATATCACCAATCACTCAGAATTATCTTAGTTTAACAATATTCCCATATTGTTAATCGACAACGGATTAATTTAGAATAATACATTTATTATTCATGGATTTAAACATGCAAAATATAGGACACAATTTATAATATAAAATACCAACGTATCATTATCATAAAATAAAATGTTTTACATCCCTTATCCAAATACTAAAACACAGATCTACATGAAACTACTAGCAGGACGAAGCCCCATGCCCCTGGCATGTTGAGTAAGCTTCCTATTTGAATAAAGCCTTTGTAAAAGGATCAGCTAGATTGTTATCTGTGTGAACTTTAAGTATCCTTATCAGCCCAGTTCAACACACTCGCGAAATAATGATATCGTCTTTGATAGTTCTTGCCCTTTCAGACTCCCGTTCATTAGCATAATAAACTGCAGCTGAATTGTCGCAGTACATATTTAAAGGTTCATTTATCGTTGGTACAATACCAAGCCCTGAGATAAATTTCCTAATCCAAACAGCTTCCATGGCAGCTTCTGATGCAGCTATGTATTCAGATTCTGTAGCAGACATTGCAGTGGTACTTTGCTTGGAGCTCTTCCAATCCACTGCGCCTCCATTCAAAACGAAAACATATCCTGTCTGAGACTTAGTGTCATCTCTATCAGTCTCGAATCCAGCATCGCAATAGCATTCAACTCTAAGTTCTGTGCTAGGATTTCCACCATAAACCAAAAACATATCTTTAGTATTTCTTAAATACTTAAGAATGTTTTTCACAGCAGTCCAGTGAGGTTCACCTGGATTTTTATGAAATCGCTTGGTATATTTTGCGCGAACGCAACATCAGGTATAGTGCATCTAACCGCATACAGGATGAGACCATATAGCCGAAGCATAAGGTAATACTATTCTTCATAGCGATTTACCTCGTTTAGGCATTAAGCACCTTGTGAATTGTTCAAGTCAAGTCTTTCTTACATGGGGATATGACCACGTTGGAATATCCATTTTTGTATCTCTTTAAGATCTATATGCCAGTAAGCATTTTTGACAAAGTCCAATTATCGCTTTCGATTCTATCTCAATAGATTTTGATTCCAAGAAAATAAATGCTGCTTCCCCCCCCCAAATCCTTCATGGTGAAACACTTTCCAAGATAATCCTTACACTTGTAACTTGGAAAGTGATTCCCATGATGATTATGTCATCAACATACAAGATGAGGAATGTAACATTACTCCCACTAGCCTTTTGATATACACATGGCTCATCAAGATTTTGAGTAAATCCAAACCTTTTGATTTCCTCATCAAATCTTTTATTCTAGCTTCTTGATGCTTGCTTAAGTCCATAAATGGATCTTTGAAGCTTGCATACTTTCCTGGGATGATTAGGATCAACAAAACCTTCAGGTTGCACCATATAGATGTCTTCATCAAGGTAACCATTTAAGAAGGTTGTTTTAACATCCATTTGCCATATCTCATAATCATAGTATGCTGCTATAGATATGAGAATTCTAATAGCTCTAATGTCAGCGACAGGTGAGAACGTTTCTTCATAATCAACCCCGTAGAGTTGAGTGTAACCCTTTGCTACAAGACGAGCTTTATAGACGTGTACAATACCATCCATGTCAGTCTTTTTCTTAAAAAGCCACCTGCTCCCAACGGTCTTACAACCAGGAGGAAGATCGACCAGGACCCATACCATATTGTCCATCATGGATTGTATTTCCGCATTCATAGCATCAATCCACTTATTAGATTCTAAATCTAACATTGCGGCTTTATAGCTAGTGGGTTCATTAAGATCCCCTAGACTATGCTCCTCCACCTCTACATTTAGACATAAGCGGTTTGGAGCTTGATGTGTCCTTTCGGACCTACGAATCGGAATCACTTCCTCTTGTGGTGGTTCAAAACCCTCCACCTCTTGAGGAATGTTGCTAGTGATTTCAGAAGGTGTTGTATCTTCTTCCACTTGAAATTCTCAAGATCTACCGCCCCTCCTACTAATATTCTAGGCTTATGAGACGCTTCCATGAATTCAGCATACCTGCAACAACAATTTTTGTTTGCAGTGGGAAGTAAGAAATGAGTAAACCCATCGTTTCCTTTGGGTATCCTATGAAGATACACTTAACAGATCTTTGTTCGAGTTTGTCAGGCGTATCTCTCTTCACAAGAGCCTCACATCCCCAGACCTTTAAGTAAGACAAGTTTGGAACTTTTCCATACCACAGTTCATATGGTGTTTTGTCAACCTTCTTAGTTGGAACCATATTGAGAATGCGTGTTGCAGACTCTAGAGCATAATCCCAAAAGGATAAAGGCAGAGTTGTAAGATTCGTCATAGATCGTACCATATCTAGTAAAGTACAGTTTCTCCTCTCAAACACTCCATTATGTTGTGGTGTGTATAGAGGAGTAAGCTGTTGAACAATTCCATTAGCTTTTAGATAATCTTTAAACTCTTGGCTAATGTATTCGCCACCACGATCTGATCGTATTGCCTTAATGGTCTTCCCGAGTTGATTTTCAACTTCATTTTTAAACACTTTGAACGTTTCAAAGACCTCATGTTTATGTTTAAGAAGATAAACATAACCATAACGACTATAATCATCTGTGAATGTAATGAAGTAGCTAGCACCTTGTCTTGACACATGTCTAAGTGGACCACATAATCATATGATTATTCCAAGAAGAACTTTTAACCTTTCGTTACTATAGGTAAAGGGTTTCTTTGCCATCTTGCAGATAAACCAGAACCGTATTTATCAAAGAACATCATCAGTTGACTTTAACAGCTCACCATCTTGTTCACTGTTTAATACGTTTCTTGTTTATATGAGCAAGACGGCAGTGCCATAGATAAGTAGAGTCCAAGTTATGCTTGACTCTTTTGTTGCTAACATTATAAATAGAATTAACTTGTATATAGATCTTTCAAGCAATCAATTTCATAAATACCATACGAGGAACAACATAAAATAAAGAACACCATTCTTGAAACCTGAAATTCACAATCCGTAAAACATTGAACAAATCCATTGTCAACCAAACGAGAAACTGAAACTACACCTCTAGTTATAGAAGGTGCATAATGACAATTGTCTAAACAAATCACTAAGCCATTAGGTAAAACTAAGTCAAAACTTCCAATTGCTTCTACTTGTGCACGAACACCATTGCCCACGTACAAGTAAAGAGCTCCTTTTTTCAGCTTCTTTCGATCCTAAATCCTGTTTTGTAATACATTATGTTAGTATCTCACAAGCCAGTGTCATACACCCAGGAGTTATTAGGAAAAGAAAATAATTATATTGTGAAGATACCCGAAGAACTGGCAGAGCCAACTTGCTTCTTTTTCTTCTGTAACTCAGCAAGATATACAGGACAATTCTTTTTCCAATGTCCTACCTCCTTACAGTGGTGGCAGGCATCATCCTTAGCTGGGCGCTCCTTAGCAGTAGCATAGGGTGTTAGGCTTAAGGGTAAATAAACCTTCTATCCTTCCTTGGCCATTACCTATTCTTGCCTTTTGCATTAAAGCGATTTTTTATTTGGCCTTCTGGGATTTTTACACTTTAATCTCATTACTTGTGTGTTTCAGCCTTCTTTGGTAAACCCTTCTCATACTCAATAACATAAAAGGCCAAAAAAACAATGAATTTCACCAATTGTCTTCCCCATGTTTATGGCATATTTTAATTCTTACAAAATCCCACGAAAAAAACAAAAATCTTAGTAAGGCCAATTAAGGTATTAAGGCTACTGAGATGTCTTGTTTAGCATATAACCAAGACGTTCCAGTTGCTCACATATCCTTTCCATCTTAATGGGGACATAGTCAGCAACTGATTTACCATCCTCTTGTTGCAAGCATGAAAGATTGGAATAAGTCAAACTTCTTCCACTCCCGCTTGTTTCTCAAACATAGATCTAAGCTCCTGAATCATGTCATACGGATAGTACAATTCAAACTATCTATGTAGTTTAGGGGTCATACTCCTAAGCATAAGAGAAGCAATTTCAGTATAAGCATCATATAGAGCTGTCCACTGAGCCACATGTTAGGTTTCAGCACAGCTCAGGAGCAGGGGGTAAAGGCTGTTCAATGACATGCATTTTCTTCTCACTCTCAAGACTAAACTTAAGTCCGAGACAAACCAAGTTAATTGAAAGTTATTACCATAAAGTTAGTCTTTTTCAAACATCGACCTGATATCCCGAATGGTTTATGTTTTGAACAGGTATTGCCATCTACAAAAACATAAAAGTTCAAGAATTAGTATTTTTGATAATACTCCTTGAAGAAAATTAATTACCCATGTTTAATTAAATAAACAATTAATTTCCTAAGGTTAGGACCCAACTTGACATACCCCCACCACATCAGTTGATCTGCTAGTGATGGTGTATTCAAAAGGTAATCAACGATTGATAATTTGCAACTATTGCAATTCCTAAACCATATGGGACTTACTTTATTACAATAATACCTAGTAAGCATGTTTATCCACAGCTATGCCACGTGGTAACAGTCCTAACCACAACAACGCAAAGTCGTTCCAATTAAAAACATTAATATGTAACACTCACCGTCTCACGGAAAAGCGTATAATTACCTTGTGATTGCAAATCTACATGCGTCTCACGCATAGGTAAAGAGCAGTCTACAAGTGTCTTTATAAATTGGATGGCAAAAACTTAGTTGAAAAAAGGTATTAATTATTGACTGACCAATAAGTACGAAGAAGCATGCATACATCTTCGTAACATTTATTTTAATAAAAAAATTTACTCAATTAAGTTATTATTACGTTATCACCTATTATCATTGTATCTTATACATAAATAGTGATACCTTAAAATTGACGATTCAATGTGTGGTTTAAATTAAAGATTTTCTTTTATCGCGGGAAAATATTAAAGAATGATTAAAAACCATTCAAACCCTAGACCATTCGCGACTTCCTAAATAGTATGCAGGTAAGGAAACTACAACGTAGTCCGTATTATAGGGTAATGGTATCTACAAGACCGAAGTCTTGATGAGTCTCCCCGAACCTTATCCTTGCAACTATATAGTACTTTTGCAAATACTTTCTTGAAAAAATTAAAACTTTAATTTTAAAACACATTACGAACAATAATTGTTAGACAAATCATGGAAGATTTGTACACCGAAAGTAAGCCGATCCATATTTTGACTTTTGCAAAATATAAGTCCCCATGATAATCTTATTTCATAATCATTAGTCATGTTTTTATTTTTTGTTTTCAAAAAACTATTTTATTTTCTCACAAGTCAAGAACTTAAAATAAAACAAATAAACATCAACTAAACTAAATAACATTTATTTAAACACACTTAACAATTAAGGCATGCAAACATTAAATATGATCCTAATTATCTAATAATAAAACATGCATTTATTCATATAAGGCTCCTTCGTCCTATAAACTCCGGCCACATACACGAAAAAATCCGATTGCGTAAGTCCCCCCCCTTATATAAATAAATTACCAATAGCACATAAAACTTTTTAACTATTTTTAGGCCCCATTGATTCACTAATAAGGGTCTTACCCGAATTCATGAATCAAGGATCTTACCATTTTAAGAAAATATTTAAAATAAGGTATTTTTAATCATATTTAAAACAAATCTTTTAACAGTTAACAAGATTATAATATCTAAATAACAATTCATGATAAATTGCATGTGCAGAGAGAGCGACGCAGTCGCGAGCGCGAGAGCAGATAACAATTAACAAAAACTTAAAACAATTAACAATTAATATATCAAGTTTTATATAAAATTGCATACAACCTAAATCTCGTCTAATTAATTTTATTAACCTTCAAGATCAAATCTTTTTAACAAAAAACCGCCCACCGGGGCATTTAAAATTAATCACGAAACCCTAATTTGTCCAATTTAATTTCTTGTAATTAAAGATTCTACACGATGGCTCGTGATGCCACTGTTGGGTTTTATAATCTAATTAACCATATTAATTATTATCACGAGTACGCAGCGGAATAAATGATCACGTGTAGAACACAATAATTAACAAGATAGAAAACATGTACCTTTTAGCACGAAACGATACACCGTTTAAAGGTAACCGTAAACACCGTCTTCTATATACGCGTGTGTATAATACAACGCGTAACCACTAGAATCAAAGGTATGATTCCTCTAAGCTTCCACACACTATACGTTCTTAGCAAACGACGAGGTATGCTAGTACTAGTAGTGTATAACAAACGATCTTCTTCGTCTCTTGAATCTATCAACTTACGAACAATGAATCACCAAAAGGTGACAACCGAATTTAAACTAAAAGCAAAAAGGGTGTCCAGTATGTTTGTTTGATTTGTGAAGACACAACCAAAGATTCCAAGAAAACTTGAATCCGGTCAACAAAAGTAGGCAAAGAACAGTCGATCCTTTAGGTTTAGTTTTTTAAGTTATATCAATCATAAAAAAAACTAAAACCATATTTATAGACTTGATCTTCTAATCCTTGTGGGATTACTTCTCTTGCCTACTAAGGATACAAAATAAAAGAACCAACCCTTTAAACTTCGGTTTATAAATAATTAGTCCCTCACGTTTAACCATTAAACGTTTAACTAATTATTTAATACTCGTTAACTTTTAACGATCGTTTGTTATACATTTAATATATTTTCTCGTCATTTAACATATAAACGTGTGCGTCCCCTTAGGCTCAAAAATATTTTCGGACATATATTAATTCATATATGGTCATAATCCAACAGCTCCCACTTGGACATGTATGAATAATATAATAACATTGGTAAGCGTCTAGCAACACGCCAATGCTTCCCAAAAACATTCGAGTGTGGTTTCACAGGGCATGAACAAATGATTTATGAATTTACAATCCCTTTGTTTCCGATACCGTTGTTAAATTGGATATGGATCAATGTCATTCCATATTTAACGATTCTGTTTCTCATATATGAAGTAATCAAGATTACTGAAAATCAATGAGACATATCTTCATGAGTTTTCAGGTACGGCCATACACACATTTAATTATTTCTATGAGGGGCCCAGTAGTATCTTCTTCAACAATTTGAAGAAACAAATTCTATATTGACTACAAGTGTCCAGTCATCATGTGGCATAAACCATTCTGACATAGCCCTTATTAGTTACCTTATTCAGGACAACTTAAACTATATCAAGAAGGAATATCCACATATGCTAAACCTACTTGCATCTCAAGTCTAAGGATTTATGTAAATAAAATCACGTACAAGATTCACTTGATGACGTCGATCCATAAAGTGATATTCTTGTGGCGGGGAAATCCAATATTCATCTTATGAATATCATGTGAGTTTGGTGGACTCATCCTTAATATCTGTAATATCACATATCTATAATATCACCAATCACTCAGAATTATCTTAGTTTAACAATATTCCCATATTGTTAATCGACAACGGATTAATTTAGAATAATACATTTATTATTCATGGATTTAAACATGCAAATATAGGACACAATTTATAATATAAAATACCAACGTATCATTATCATAGAATAAAATGTTTTACATCCCTTATCCAAATACTAAAACACAGATCTACATGAAACTACTAGCAGGACGAAGTCCCATGCCCCTGGCATGTTGAGTAAGCTTCCTATTTGATAAAGCCTTTGTAAAAGGATCAGCTAGATTGTTATCTGTGTGAACTTTAAGTATCCTTATCAGCCCAGTTCAACACACTCGCGAAATAATGATATCGTCTTTGATAGTTCTTGCCCTTTCAGACTCCCGTTCATTAGCATAATAAACTGCAGCTGAATTGTCGCAATACATATTTAAAGGTTCATTTATTGTTGGTACAATACCAAGCCCTGAGATAAATTTCCTAATCCAAACAGCTTCCATGGCAGCTTCTGATGCAGCTATGTATTCAGATTCTGTAGCAGACATTGCAGTGGTACTTTGCTTGGAGCTCTTCCAATCCACTGCGCCTCCATTCAAAACGAAAACATATCCTGTCTGAGACTTAGTGTCATCTCTATCAGTCTCGAATCCAGCATCGCAATAGCATTCAACTCTAAGTTCTGTGCTAGGATTTCCACCATAAACCAAAAACATATCTTTAGTATTTCTTAAATACTTAAGAATGTTTTTTCACAGCAGTCCCAGTGAGGTTCACCTGGATTTTTATGAAATCGCTTGGTATATTTTGCGCGAACGCAACATCAGGTATAGTGCATCTAACCGCATACAGGATGAGACCATATAGCCGAAGCATAAGGTAATACTATTCTTCATAGCGATTTACCTCGTTTAGGCATTAAGCACCTTGTGAATTGTTCAAGTCAAGTCTTTCTTACATGGGGATATGACCACGTTGGAATATCCATTTTTGTATCTCTTTAAGATCTATATGCCAGTAAGCATTTTTGACAAAGTCCAATTATCGCTTTCGATTCTATCTCAATAGATTTTGATTCCAAGAAAATAAATGCTGCTTCCCCCCCCCAAATCCTTCATGGTGAAACACTTTCCAAGATAATCCTTACACTTGTAACTTGGAAAGTGATACCCATGATGATTATGTCATCAACATATAAGATGAGGAATGTAACATTACTCCCACTAGCCTTTTGATATACACATGGCTCATCAAGATTTTGAGCAAATCCAAACCTTTTGATTTCCTCATCAAATCTTTTATTCTAGCTTCTTGATGCTTGCTTAAGTCCATAAATGGATCTTTGAAGCTTGCATACTTTCCTGGGATGATTAGGATCAACAAAACCTTCAGGTTGCACCATATAGATGTCTTCATCAAGGTAACCATTTAAGAAGGTTGTTTTAACATCCATTTGCCATATCTCATAATCATAGTATGCTGCTATAGATATGAGAATTCTAATAGCTCTAATGTCAGCGACAGGTGAGAACGTTTCTTCATAATCAACCCCGTAGAGTTGAGTGTAACCCTTTGCTACAAGACGAGCTTTATAGACGTGTACAATACCATCCATGTCAGTCTTTTTCTTAAAAAGCCACCTGCTCCCAACGGTCTTACAACCAGGAGGAAGATCGACCAGGACCCATACCATATTGTCCATCATGGATTGTATTTCCGCATTCATAGCATCAATCCACTTATTAGATTCTAAATCTAACATTGCGGCTTTATAGCTAGTGGGTTCATTAAGATCCCCTAGACTATGCTCCTCCACCTCTACATTTAGACATAAGCGGTTTGGAGCTTGATGTGTCCTTTCGGACCTACGAATCGGAATCACTTCCTCTTGTGGTGGTTCAAAACCCTCCACCTCTTGAGGAATGTTGCTAGTGATTTCAGAAGGTGTTGTATCTTCTTCCACTTGAAATTCTCAAGATCTACCGCCCCTCCTACTAATATTCTAGGCTTATGAGACGCTTCCATGAATTCAGCATACCTGCAACAACAATTTTTGTTTGCAGTGGGAAGTAAGAAATGAGTAAACCCATTGTTTCCTTTGGGTATCCTATGAAGATACACTTAACAGATCTTTGTTCGAGTTTGTCAGGCGTATCTCTCTTCACAAGAGCCTCACATCCCCAGACCTTTAAGTAAGACAAGTTTGGAACTTTTCCATACCACAGTTCATATGGTGTTTTGTCAACCTTCTTAGTTGGAACCATATTGAGAATGCGTGTTGCAGACTCTAGAGCATAATCCCAAAAGGATAAAGGCAGAGTTGTAAGATTCATCATAGATCGTACCATATCTAGTAAAGTACGGTTTCTCCTCTCAAACACTCCATTATGTTGTGGTGTGTATGGAGGAGTAAGCTGTTGAACAATTCATTAGCTTTTAGATAATCTTTAAACTCTTGGCTAATGTATTCGCCACCACGATCTGATCGTATTGCCTTAATGGTCTTCCCGAGTTGATTTTCAACTTCATTTTTAAACACTTTGAACGTTTCAAAGACCTCATGTTTATGTTTAAGAAGATAAACATAACCATAACGACTATAATCATCTGTGAATGTAATGAAGTAGCTAGCACCTTGTCTTGACACATGTCTAAGTGGACCACATAATCATATGATTATTCCAAGAAGAACTTTTAACCTTTCGTTACTATAGGTAAAGGGTTTCTTTGCCATCTTGCAGATAAACCAGAACCGTATTTATCAAAGAACATCATCAGTTGACTTTAACAGCTCACCATCTTGTTCACTGTTTAATACGTTTCTTGTTTATATGAGCAAGACGGCAGTGCCATAGATAAGTAGAGTCCAAGTTATGCTTGACTCTTTTGTTGCTAACATTATAAATAGAATTAACTTGTATATAGATCTTTCAAGCAATCAATTTCATAAATACCATACGAGGAACAACATAAAATAAAGAACACCATTCTTGAAACCTGAAATTCACAATCCGTAAAACATTGAACAAATCCATTGTCAACCAAACGAGAAACTGAAACTACACCTCTAGTTATAGAAGGTGCATAATGACAATTGTCTAAACAAATCACTAAGCCATTAGGTAAAACTAAGTCAAAACTTCCAATTGCTTCTACTTGTGCACGAACACCATTGCCCACGTACAAGTAAAGAGCTCCTTTTTTCAGCTTCTTTCGATCCTAAATCCTGTTTTGTAATACATTATGTTAGTATCTCACAAGCCAGTGTCATACACCCAGGAGTTATTAGGAAAAGAAAATAATTATATTGTGAAGATACCCAAAGAACTGGCAGAGCCAACTTGCTTCTTTTTCTTCTGCAACTCAGCAAGATACACAAGACAGTTCCTTTTCCAATGTCCTACCTCCTTACAGTGGTGGCAGGCATCATCCTTAGCTGGGCGCTCCTTAGCAGTAGCATAGGGTGTTAGGCTTAAGGGTAAATAAACCTTCTATCCTTCCTTGGCCATTACCTATTCTTGCCTTTTGCATTAAAGCGATTTTTTATTTGGCCTTCTGGGATTTTTACACTTTAATCTCATTACTTGTGTGTTTCAGCCTTCTTTGGTAAACCCTTCTCATACTCAATAACATAAAAGGCCAAAAAAACAATGAATTTCACCAATTGTCTTCCCCATGTTTATGGCATATTTTAATTCTTACAAAATCCCACGAAAAAAACAAAAATCTTAGTAAGGCCAATTAAGGTATTAAGGCTACTGAGATGTCTTGTTTAGCATATAACCAAGACGTTCCAGTTGCTCACATATCCTTTCCATCTTAATGGGGACATAGTCAGCAACTGATTTACCATCCTCTTGTTGCAAGCATGAAAGATTGGAATAAGTCAAACTTCTTCCACTCCCGCTTGTTTCTCAAACATAGATCTAAGCTCCTGAATCATGTCATACGGATAGTGCAATTCAAACTATCTATGTAGTTTCAGGGGTCATACTCCCAAGCATAAGACAAGCAATTTCAGTATTAGCATCATATAGAGCTGTCCACTGAGCCACATGTTAGGTTTCAGCACAGCTCAGGAGCAGGGGGTAAAGGCTGTTCAATGACATGCATTTTCTTCTCACTCTCAAGACTAAACTTAAGTCCGAGACAAACCAAGTTAATTGAAAGTTATTACCATAAAGTTAGTCTTTTTCAAACATCGACCTGATATCCCGAATGGTTTATGTTTTGAACAGGTATTGCCATCTACAAAAACATAAAAGTTCAAGAATTAGTATTTTCGATAATACTCCTTGAAGAAAATTAATTACCCATGTTTAATTAAATAAACAATTAATTTCCTAAGGTTAGGACCCAACTTGACATACCCCCACCACATCAGTTGATCTGCTAGTGATGGTGTATTCAAAAGGTAATCAACGATTGATAATTCACAACTTTTGCAATTCCTAAACCATATGGGACTTACTTTATTACAATAATATCTAGTAAGCATGTTTATCCACAGCTATGCCACGTGGTAACAGTCCTAACCACAACAACGCAAAGTCGTTCCAATTAAAAACATTAATATGTAACACTCACCGTCTCACGGAAAAGCGTATAATTACCTTGTGATTGCAAATCTACATGCGTCTCACGCATAGGTAAAGAGCAGTCTACAAGTGTCTTTATAAATTGGATGGCAAAAACTTAGTTGAAAAAAGGTATTAATTATTGACTGACCAATAAGTACGAAGAAGCATGCATACATCTTCGTAACATTTATTTTAATAAAAAAATTTACTCAATTAAGTTATTATTACGTTATCACCTATTATCATTGTATCTTATACATAAATAGTGATACCTTAAAATTGACGATTCAATGTGTGGTTTAAATTAAAGATTTTCTTTTATCGCGGGAAAATATTAAAGAATGATTAAAAACCATTCAAACCCTAGACCATTCGCGACTTCCTAAATAGTATGCAGGTAAGGAAACTACAACGTAGTCCGTATTATAGGGTAATGGTATCTACAAGACCGAAGTCTTGATGAGTCTCCCCGAACCTTATCCTTGCAACTATATAGTACTTTTGCAAATACTTTCTTGAAAAAATTAAAACTTTAATTTTAAAACACATTACGAACAATAATTGTTAGACAAATCATGGAAGATTTGTACACCGAAAGTAAGCCGATCCATATTTTGACTTTTGCAAAATATAAGTCCCCATGATAATCTTATTTCATAATCATTAGTCATGTTTTTATTTTTTGTTTTCAAAAAACTATTTTATTTTCTCACAAGTCAAGAACTTAAAATAAAACCAATAAACATCAACTAAACTAAATAACATTTATTTAAACACACTTAACAATTAAGGCATGCAAACATTAAATATGATCCTAATTATCTAATAATAAAACATGCATTTATTCATATAAGGCTCCTTCGTCCTATAAACTCCGGCCACATACACGAAAAAATCCGATTGCGTAAGTCCCCCCCCTTATATAAATAAATTACCAATAGCACATAAAACTTTTTAACTATTTTTAGGCCCCATTGATTCACTAATAAGGGTCTTACCCGAATTCATGAATCAAGGATCTTACCATTTTAAGAAAATATTTAAAATAAGGTATTTTTAATCATATTTAAAACAAATCTTTTAACAGTTAACAAGATTATAATATCTAAATAACAATTCATGATAAATTGCATGTGCAGAGAGAGCGACGCAGTCGCGAGCGCGAGAGCAGATAACAATTAACAAAAACTTAAAACAATTAACAATTAATATATCAAGTTTTATATAAAATTGCATACAACCTAAATCTCGTCTAATTAATTTTATTAACCTTCAAGATCAAATCTTTTTAACAAAAAACCGCCCACCGGGGCATTTAAAATTAATCACGAAACCCTAATTTGTCCAATTTAATTTCTTGTAATTAAAGATTCTACACGATGGCTCGTGATGCCACTGTTGGGTTTTATAATCTAATTAACACGAGTACGCAGCGGAATTAATGATCACGTGTAGAACACAATAATTAACAAGATAGAAAACATGTACCTTTTAGCACGAAACGATACACCGTTATAGGTAACCGTAAACACCGTCTTTTTTATACGCGTGTGTATAATACAACGCGTAACCACTAGAATCAAAAGTATGATTCCTCTAAGCTTCCACACACTATACGTTCTTAGCAAACGACGAGGTATGCTAGTACTAGTAGTGTATAACAAACGATCTTCTTCGTCTTTTGAAACTATCAACCACGAATAAAAACACCACCTTTGGTGATTGTCGAACGCAAAACAAAAGAACCCAAAAGGTGTGCAGTTTGTTTTGTTTGATTTCGAAAACAAAACCAAAGATTCCCAAAAAGAATCTTTTGAAACCGGTTGACAAAAGAATAAAAGGCACTAGTCGATTTTTTAAGGTTTTAGTTTTAAGTTTTTTCAAGTTATGAATAATGGAAAAACTAAAACCATATTTATAGACCAAGCTTCCTAATCCTTGTGGGATTAGTCTCTCTAGCCAACTAGGATAAAAAAAGGGTAAACCGAACCCTTCATTCTTCGGTTTATTTATAATTAGCCCCTCACGTTTAACCATTAAACGTTTAACTAATTATTTAATACTCGTTAACTTTTAACGATCGTTTGTTATACATTTAATATATTACATTAATATATTTACTCGTCATTTAACATATAAACGTGTGCGTCCCCTTAGGTTCGAAAATATTTCCGGACATATATTAATTCATATATGGTCATAATCCAACAGTATCATCCATGTATATTCCCTGATGTAGCAGCTGAGTTTTAGAGATGATTGATCAGCCAGGTCTCGCTACGACGGTTGAACATGACTTGGTGACGAATATGAAAAAAATAAAAGAATAAAATGATTAATTAGAAGGAATTAGGGTTAATTGAAGGTGAAATAAGCTTCCTAATTAGAGGGAGTTAGATGAAATATGGAATGAATGAAAATGATGATGAAGGATTGAGATTAAACCTGAAAGAAAGATTTGATGATATACAATTAATTAATCATTGATAGAATGGCAATTACTGTAAGAATATTTGATTTTGATTTATGTTTGGTATAGGAAGGAAGGACTGGAAGGAAAGAAGGATGAATTTGATTATATAGGAAAACCACAACGCCATAAGTATAATTGTTTTATCACTTTGGTCCTTGTGCGAAACAACAATTTTTTTACAATCATTTCGTTTCTTGGGGGTGTTTGGGATTGCTTATTGAAAATAAATTATGCGTTTTGAAAATGAATAATCAAATAATCAGCAATTAAAAAATGTGATTGTAAAATGTAGTGTTTGGATTTGATTATATTGTTTCATATCGCAATAATCAGATAATCAGTTTTTCAGTGTTTGGCAAAATCAGATTATTGTACAAGTTGACATGTAAAATGACCAAAATGACATTACTATATATTATTTGCCATCAAAAATTTAACATATACGATTTATAAATACATCTCAAAACACATCTTTCTTTATATATATATATATTAAATTAAATATACCTAATTTATTTCTCACTTATCCAACCCTATTTACATGTCCTCTCCCACATTCCCAAGCTCATTACCTAACTTATTTCTCACTCATCTTCCATTCATAAAAATAACCCATCCATGTTCATTAAAATTTTTAAAACACTCAAAATTACTATATACATCTTTGCTGGAAAATTTGATTTGGCTGAGTCCCAACAAAACTTTTCAAGATTTTTGTCTTCATCTCTTTATTGCCCGTGTCTCTTAACAAAATCATCGTTAGTTATTTGCGCAAATTGAAAGTTATTTTTGCCATAATTTTCTTTATTGTTATATTTATTATGAAGAGCAAGATGTAATTTTGGGGGTAGCTTGGTAATGTTGCAGTTAAGTGGGTTATGGCGTTTTCAAAAAGCATGTAGGGAGATGCTTTTCTAAAACCACGTTTTGATATAATCAAAACGCAAAGAAGTGATTATTAGTTTGAGATTGCCAAACACTATAAAGCGGATTTTTGCGTTTTGAAAACGAAATAATCAAAAAATCTGTTTCATAACGCACTCCCAAACACCCCTTTAGATAGTCTTTCAATATAGATTTTTTTTTTAAACGGCAACTAACACTCACAAACAATTTAAATTACAAAGATTTTTTAATGATACTTGACAGTTTTTAATTATATCAATAATTTTGTAATAAAATTAGCAAGGTTGCAAAAATCGTGAATCGTTAGCCGGACGGTCCGATCACCATGTGCGTGTAATTCGGTCTAGGGACGAAATCGGATTGGCATTTCTGACAAAATTTGGGTATTTTCGGCAAGTTTTGTGTATTTTCGGCGAGTCTTAGGTATTATTGGCAAGATTTTTTTTTAAAAAACAACTTGTAACTTGTAAGAGATTTAAACAGTTACCATAAGTGAGTTTTAGGTACTTCAAGTAAGATTAGAAGTTTTCCGGCAAGTTTGACCACCGTTGATCGCCGTTGATCACGGTTGACCTATTTGTTTGACCTAGTTACATAAATCGGCAAGGTCGGTGGCCTTGTAGCGCCTTAGGCGGGCGATAATCGGGGCCGTTGAAGACCTTGTTTTGCAACACTGAAAATTAGTTAATTATAACATGTTATCAGCACGATCATTCACTGTCGTTATAATCAAGAAAGTTTTAGAAAATCTTTTCATGTATACTTATTCTTAAATCGGTTTTTTAATCCGCAAGAGAATCGATTTTCATAAAACCCTTTATAATCCACAAAGCCATGCATTTTTTTAAAACATTATATGCTTCACAAGAAACTTAATCAAGTTATACAATTTTCTTACCAACAACTTAAAATGTAATTACAACACAAAAATATTAGTAACTATAAACATAATAGGATATTCTATCATGGCCACATGAAAACTCTGGACTACTAACCAATTGCTATCTTGTATATGCCAAGTGTTGTTATTGTTATCACTAACTTTTTTCTTTATACAATTAACATTTATTTTATAGCAACTAACTTATATTTACGCAACTAACATTTACTATATCGCAACTACAATTACTTTGCGCGGTTTTACTTATACTTATGAGGTAACTAACTTTTCATTTACGCAACTAGTTTGTATTTAATCTCTAACTGTCATTTATTTATGTACACTAATTTGTTATCCTTAATGTCAATTTATTTAATATATTTTTTATTTATTATAATCCGCTAACTGGATTTATTTCTTGTTTATTCTTCTTATTTAAATTTTTTCTAAAAAGTTTTATAAATTATATATACAAAACAGCTCTCTGTAACGGCTGTAAATGGAAACAAACAACTCTACAATGTCTATATTTCGCTATAAATCCATAGCTACCAATCCACAATCTTTCACAAAATAAATCTTCCACTTTCTTAAGTTAAGTTTTGCGCCAAAGACTTTTCCAAAGATGGTTAGCCCGGGTTCTAACTATTATCATCATCATAGCTCATACTTGCTTATTTACCACCCGCGTTAATTTCTCACATAGAGAAATGTACTTGTTTCTTGGGCTTGTTTGTATTTGTAATTTTTCATTACTATGTATTGCCCTATGCATTGATATTAATTGATTATAATAATATGTTGTTTGTCAAAATTTTGATATTTTAAGAAATGTTAAACAATCAAAGATTAATTTGATGCTTTTAATGTCCCTTAGAAAAAACTATAGCACGAGGCCATTCAGCCTCGTACTAAGCACACCTGTTGTGCACGTGTTATTGCTACGGTTTCTTCCTTGTTCGTTAAGGAGGGGGTAAGTATAACGGGTGCATGTAATCGAAACGTGATGCGTTAATATGAAGGACATTTCGATTTTTCAAAAATGAACAAAAGAGGATAATAAAAGCTTTATCACATATCATATAAAAATGTCATCATCAAACTTAGTTAACACTAATATCAAGAGGTCCACTGGTAGACAGATAAATGAGACGATGACAACCTAAGTGTTACAGTAGTAAACTAAAATAAATTTATTAGTAATACAATACTGATGTAATTGGTTTATACATTTTAATAATCAAAGCTTTGGCCAAATGGAGGATTAAATTTTTCGCATAGATTCATCGATCAAAACACATGAATGAAAAGATAAAATTGATTGAATCAATGTTGTTTTACTATAAATCAAAACTCATACATTGTGATTCATGAAACAAACCAAACACACAGCCTCCGGTCCTCTATTTGTCGTTTTCCTATTTAAATATTATACTTTGTTTAATATATACTTTACATCCTTTTGCAGCTAAGATCAAGCAACATAATTTCCATAATTAGAGCAACAAAGCTTAAATATAAAAATGACAAATAAGTTGTTGAAAGAAGTGTCCTTAATACCCTAAGTCCACACCTCCCTCTAAAAAAATAAAGCAAATGACACATAAGGTGGTTTTATCTTGAAAAAGAAGTGATGGGGTTCGCATGACCGTAATAGGTAACTGCACAACAAAAGCATTGGACATGTGCCTCCAATATTACTTCTGATTCTTGACTCATTAAAAACCTGTAGGTTCCATGATCATTCATACAAACCTTAACAATGATGTGTAGAATCAAGATGCAGGAAAAATAAAGATTTTATTGATGATTGAAAGAAAACCTTTTGGTGGCTAGAAACCCTAAGTAACAATATTGACTAGCTATAATGTCTAACCTAATTTTGACTAAACTAGGTGTATTTATACTAAAAAGGTTCTGCCCATTCTAGGCTTTTGTTGGGCTTTCCGGGCTTTTTCTTTGACAGCCCAATTACATTAATCATTAATTAATTAACCAACTAACGAGCTATGAAACGCTAGTTTTCTTCAAGACCGAGCTTCTCTTGTTAGAGAACTGTGAAATTGTGTTTCTAAAACAATCTCCCCCTAAGGTGAGTTCTTCTTTTGAGGTCTCTTAGCGAACAAATTGAATTCATAGCATATTACTCGTTGTCATTGCGGTTCTTCGACTTGACTTACATTTGTGCTTCTGAATAAATTCAATCTATTGAGAATACTTGAATTACTAGATTTGATAACTTCATCTTGATCTCAGATTATCTTGAATTACTTGTGATCTTTTCTTCAATTCGCCATTCGCTGAACTTTGGTCCGACATGCTCATACTTGCTGTAATCATGAAGCTTCTAGTACTCTTTTTCTTCTTCTATTCTAACATATTTTTGACTATAGCTTGAAGAAAACTTTGATTTCCAGAGGTGCGAAAATCTTCATGTAATTACTTCTTGATGTCTTCAAATCTTGAGTATAGCAATACAGTTTTTAGCAAACTATCAGCTATCAACGATTTGATATGTCTTTTACCATGAGCCTTTGCTAATGGACTAGTCCAATGCTTTGTTGCAATAACAAGGTATGCCATGATACAACTAATGTTTTTAGTAAACTATCACTATGAACCGGTGATTTGATGTCTGTCTTTATCTTTATTTACCAGTAGCCCGTTTGTTCTGGAGTAGTCAACTCCTTTGTTTAAGAAACAAGAGGATCGCATACCCCACCCGACCCGATCCAGCCGCCGAGGCTCAGAACAGCATTCAATCACGAACCTTACTATGGCACAGAGATATTATCCCTATACCTATCACGTGCGCGCTCAAATCCTTAAAGACCTCCCATAACGAAGTATCCGATTATCCGTATGCTTGATTGTTCCTCTAAAACGCCAATTCCGCGATCAAGGCCAGTTCCCGGATGAGCGAGCGCAGACCTAACCCACATCAATCCACTCCCCTGGGTCCACCTAGCCTATACCCACCCATTCCATATACCATCAAAAACCCCTTCCTAACCCTGTCGTCCTCCTTGGTCATTATCCCATCCCTTAAAATATGAAAATAACAATCGAGTGCTTGGTGAAATCTATTTTAGGGACACATGTATTTGATGATGTGTCATTTTATACACTATTTCAGGGTCATTTAACCCCCTAAATCATGCAAATATGCCCAGATTATGTGCTTAATTGTTTGTTTTTAGGTTTTTAGCACTTGGATGACATTTAGAGGAAATACACATGACTTAGGCTCATCTGAAGAAGAAACGGACAAGATTATGGACCTACACCAAATCTATTAAGAAATATTATTTCAGAGCGTGGAGATGGTGTCGCAGGCATAAAGCGACGCCGTCGTGATCCATCTAGTGACGACGTCATAAATTTAGTGACGGCGTCAAGACGTGGCCGACTTAATGAGGATCTAGAATCATCCACGTAGCGATGGTGTTAGGATTAGAACGCGACGTAGTCACAACGATATCTATATATATACTAAACCGATTTTAGGGTTTAAAGTGTGTAACTTTCTATAACTTTTGGGAAACGAACCCTATCTCTTGTAGCAGCTTCATAGGTTATTTTAGGGCCTCAAAGACCTATTAAACTACCTTGAATCCATGTTTTAATTCAAGCAAGGTTATTTATCATTAATCATTCAATATGTCTATGTGTTGTGTGATTGATTTATTTCTTTGCTTTCTTTATAACATACGAGGCTAAACCCTCCTTTGTATTTGCTTATTATTGCATGAAAGTCGGATTGTAGATCCTTTTAATGTTGCTTCTTGATTGATGATTTTGCACGTTAGGTTCTAGAAAACCAGCTTTTGTCTGTATCGCTGTAGACACGTCTAGGGAAACACGAGTGCGTAGAAAGGATACCATCGGGTAACAGTCTTCATACTACCTTGCCCCTTTATATGGTTGATCCCTCTTAAGATATTTCACATGCATTTAATGTACTCTTAGGGGCCTTGTAATAGTCTTCATACTACTTTACTTGTGCGTTGCCCTAACAGAATATTAAATAGACAGCGGGTTTGTGTAATCCGTTCATGACCTAGGAAATACATACACATATCATCACAAGTGTGACAAGGCAACATGATTAGGAGAAGCAATTTGATAAGTAGTGCATGATTAAGTAAATACATTTAAATTATCATAAAGTTATCACCAGCATATTAAATATTAGTTTAATTAGTAGTTAAACAAACCAACCTCTCAAACCATTGATTTACTTGCTTTCCTATAAATATAAAAATATAAAAAGAATCTTCTCTCAACCCCTAGAATTCTGTTAGACCATGATCAAGCCTTCCCAATCTATTCCCTTAGAGAACCATAACAACCCTGAGTCTTGCCTATACTACTACAACGGTTAGGTACCCTGACCAGGGCGTTGTAAAACTTCTTGTAGAAGTCCCTTAAGATAACCACATCAAGTTTTTGGTGTCGCTGCATGGGGAATAGTTAGGTTTTGATCATAGTTTAGCTTAGTTCTACTCGCTTGAATCCTTTCAAGTGAGAATTTAATTTCCGCATATTAGCTTTCTCGTAGTCTATCTTTTCTTTGTGTGGTAGTAAATTTTCATTTCGAAAATATATCACTTAAAGGTATGAATAAATAAATGCATAATGCATTTTATGATCAAAGGAAATTTTATTCAACCTCACCACATTTATAAAATGTTGTAAACAATTTTTATAAACAATGGCAAAACATTTTACTACAAAAAAATAAATAGTTTTATTCAAAATAAACATTTTTGAAATTCAAATTTTCGGACTTAAATCGGCTACAAAGTTTCCAGAAAATTCTCGCCTACACAAAATACAACCTAGGTAGCGCCCAGTCTATCGGCCCCCTTAAAATACACCTGCGACATACACGCCACCTAAAAATAAGGGACCGCCCACCTATTTAAGGAGACCGCCCATAGGTAGACGGTCCTCTAGATTGTCCTATAAATACTGGTCTTTTCCCCACTATTTTCTCACCTTTTGCACTCATTCTTTCTGTTCTAAAATTGCCCACACATCTCATTAATATTCTTTGATCATTTAATCATAAAGCTTTGTTTCTAAGTGATCCAAGCTCAATTCCTCAAGTTCAAGAGAAGAATAATTCCATCATCAAGTGAAGAAGTATTACACCTTTGTGTGTTGTTGCAATCCTATTGCATCCATATCATAACTTGTAAATCATTTGTAAATCTTGTAAAGTTGTGTAGTAGTTAGATCTTGGTGATTGTTGTAAGTATAGTTGGATCTTGGTGATCTTTCCTAGTAGTGTTAGTTAGGTGTGATTATAGTAGTGGCTTGGTGAAGTAGTGGTGTGAAGAAAACTAAGGTGTGAAGAAGAGTGTATCGTGATCAACGTCGTGAAGTAAATTTTGTAGTGAAGTATGTGAAGTTTGTGGTAGATTATTCTAGCTAAGATTAGAACACGACCCTTAGCTCTAGTGGTCGAAATCAAGATAAGCGAAAGTTATGTAGAGGTTTTCTGCGCCATAATGAGCTTGATGACAAAGTGAAGAAAACACTCGAGTAGGGTGCGTCGAGGAGGGAAGTAGGGCGAAGAGGTGCTTCAGTTACCTGGAACCCCTATAAATCTCGTTGTGGTTTGATTGTTCTTACTCTTATCTCTTGTCTTACATTAATTTCTCATACTATCCTATTAATTGTTTAGATAAGTATATTGTTTATATTGTGCAAGTGTTGAATTCACACAAAGTCAAATCTAGAATTTTATAAACACTTAAAACCTTTAATTAAGAGTGGTAAACTATTCAACCCCCGTTCTAGTTTTCCACAAAAATTTTTTTTTTGGCAATCAATAGCCACGTCAACAAGATTTTTAAAATCATTGTATTTTAAAACTTGAATCGATCTTATGAAATCGAAAAATAATTAGAATGCAATCTCTGCAAAGACACCACTATATGAAAGTGAAGGAGATTAATTTATTGGAAAAATAGGTTCGAACTTAATGTGAAGTCGAAAGACCTAGATCTTTGGCTGTTATTTACCGATGGTGATTTTTCCTTCTATTCAACAATAATAACCAAAAAAAAAAAAAAACTAAAAAGGATGAAGTTGTAACCTTTTCATAAACAAAAACGATGATCTTAAAAGAACTTTGCAAAAAATAATTAAGCTAAATGTAATTTAAAACTTTTGCACTTAAAGAAATACAAATGAATTTTTATGTGTCCAAACCGCAAAAGAAACTTTAGGATACTTTATTAAATCACTCATCAAGGTAAATAATCAAGTCAAAGCTAACAAAATATATCATCTTGTTTTCAACAAATAGTTGTTGAACCCCAATGAACAGATCATAAACTACCTTAATCTATAGTAAGGTTTAGTATCCTATAGATAAATCCAAAGGTAATCTAAGACGAAACTTTGAGTGTATGATATAAACTATGCGGAATCTAGTTTATACCACTAAGAAAAATAAAGAAAAAGTATGTTTGAGACACATACAACCAAAATAATAAGCTTCAATATATTAATATGAACACTCTTTGACAGTGTTAGGGTTTACAACCTTGAAGCTATGACAATGACTCGTTTTTGGTACATTGAATTCTATACCCTAGGACCTCTTTTTATACACCAAGGAGTCCTACAAGGCTTACAATACTTTCCTAAGTTATCATGATCTTTTAAACAAATAACTTGTACATATCTTTTACAAAAATAACTCAATAACTTTTTCTTCGTAAGTAATTCTTTTCTCCAATCAATTGTCTTGTCTTTATCCATCTGACCAGTAAGAAACTGTTTCCAGAGCAGTTGAAATCTTTTAGCAGTTTAAACCAGCAACATTAACTTTTAGGCTGAGCAGTACTAACTGAGCAGTATTAACTCTAAGAATCATCTTGAAGTCTTTAAATCCCAACAATCCTCCCCTAAACTTGATGTTCATCTTCTGAATCTTCAAGTTTCTTCATTAAAAAGTCTTCATCACTATCAGGAGGATGCATTCAAATACTTCATTGACCCTTTTCCTGCTTTGTCATGAGCTTGAGTAGTTGATAGCACATCTCATTCCAATGATCAGCTTGAAGTTTCTTGTTGAGCATATTTGTGATTGTTATTGGTGTAAGGGGATATATCTTCTCAACTAACATAAAGATATGTAGATTTCTAAACCTTACAAAGTGCACTACACAATTATCAAATAGCTTCCAAATAGTCACTTTGTACCCTTGTAGATTTCTCCATACATCACTCTTAATGTCAGGTTCAAACATTACTTTCAAATCTCCCCATAACACTCTTTCATAGTCATCCGCTGGCCTTGTATTCTTATGTTTAGCTTTAACCAACTTCCAGAGGGTCTCCAAGTCTTCTCTATTAATACCTTGAAGCATCTTTATCATTGATGAATACCTTTTTGAGCTCCATCAGCCCTTATTCAATTTTAAAGTATCCCAGCCTTCCATCTTTATCAATCTGTATTCAACAATCACTGAGGCTAGTGGCTAAGGTATAACCATCAAATGCCTACCTACCACATCATCATCCTTTAACTATCTCAATATGCCTTTTCAATCTGCCGACCTCTTGATATCTTTTTCAACTTCTATATGGCAGCATCCTATCTTCTGCTTCTTTGACATATCAGATTCAGATCCCATCCCATTCTTCTATAGAACAACCATTCTGCATTTATCCAATACTGCCTTTCACCAACTCTGTATTCATATCTACAAAAGTGTTTACCCCTTATTCATCTCTTTATCAAACATTTCATGGATCTCATCATAACTTTTGCTCTTCAGCTGATTGTGTTTATATCCAGCCATGTTCTTCAAATAGGTAGACATTGTATTTCCCTTTTGTGCCTTAGTTGGAGGCTGCTCCATTCTCTTGAGCTCTTAATCTATAAAGTGTTACTTTCACTTCCTTCCAAGAGTCTACAAATAATTTTAAACTTTACTTGAATGACTTAACTGTTTTTGTTCTTGCTGTTTGCATTTGTTGAGCCAATTGAAAAGTCATCATCCAATCATAGCTTTGTGTATATATCCTATGATTTCAAGTAAAGCTACGTTGTCTTCTTCTTCCTTTTGCCTTGCAAGCCTTTCTTCTTCTATAAGTTCAGCTTTCAACTGAGCTTCAAGATTTCTAGCCATTTCTTCATCAAGAGCAACTTGATCTTTCTTCTTTAATGGCACTTCAGGCTCCATGATACGAGTCCGAACACACTATATATATAATATAATATATAAGTATATAAGGATTATATCAAATAATAGTATAGTAAGTATTTCCGCGGGTTCGATAAACAAACTTTAACCATAGTTGTCACAAAAATCTCCGGGTCTTAATTACCTCGACGAAGCCGTGAATTGAAAAACGTTAAGGTCCGTCGATCGCAGCGTTTTTGAATAGTTTCAAAGAATTTTTGATTGAGTTTTTTAATCCTACTAAATATAATAATTACAAGTAGAATAAATGCACGAAACAAGTAAACAAGAATTAACAAACGAAAAAAAAAAAAAAAAAAAAAAAAAAAAAAAAAAAAAAAAAAAATAAAGCATTAAAACGTATAAAAAAACGAGAATAAAAACGATAACTCTTAGCAGGCGAGCTTAAAAACGAAGAAAACGAGAACGGGAACGAATCCCGTTCTTTAAAAAGTGAAAATTCAAAATATTAACCCTACGAAAGTAAATTTCAAACCTAAGCTAGAATATGATAAAAGAAAATTTTATAAAAAAGAAAATTATTTTTTTTGATTATTTTCTATTTTTTTAAAGTTTTTAAACAAAATTAATGATTAAAAATATAAAAGATTGGTAAAATAAAAATTATAAAAATTACTAAAAATACCTGAATTATGATAGAATGCAGAAAAAAAAAAAAAAAATTCCTAAATGCAAACATCAATAAGTCGGGAAAAAGCAGAAAAGCACACGCAGTGCTTTTTTATAAAGGATTTCAAAAAGATGTTAAAAATGAATTTAAACTCACCTTAGGACTAAAAGTCCCTTTTAAGCCAATAAGATCGATAGTATCGTTTAAGGCTCGGTTTTTTAAGACCTTTTATTCTATGTATAATATCAATGTTCATGAAGTTATAAAAACAAAGAGGAATAAGAACAAAGATATTCAACAAGGTTTTACCAAACATTCACCACAACCCCAATATTATTTGATCAAGATAATACGGTTACATCAATGAAATGTAACAGGGATCAAGGAAAACCTTGATTACCTTGAGGCTACACCAACTCTATACTAGACATCTACATCTTCTTGTGTACATACACACACTTTTCTGGATGCCTAAAACAATATGCTTATGATATCTTTATATAGGGAGAGATCATGAAATTACAAGAAAGATAATAAATACATAAGAAACTAAATCTTTTAATCTATATCTTTATTCTTCTTGACATATTCTTTTAGTATCTTCTGATATCTTCCATCACTTTTTGTAGAATATACTCCACGCACTTGAAGAAACTCTTATTGTCGATTTAGGTCCTTTCCTTTAAGTCCTTCCATGTTTCAATCTTTGTTTTTGTCTTATCAACTCAAATATAATTCCCAACAATCTTCCCCTAGTTGATAATGACAAAACCATACAAGCACAAACTTCCCCTGAAGTTAATATACGAATGAAACTTCCCCTTAAGCTATCAAGGATCTATAAGTTGCAAATCATCAAATCTTCTTCCCCTTTTTGTCATCATCAAATAGGAGACTAAAGTATGCAACTTTGATCTTCACAACTACGAACCAATATTACACTTCTAATCCAAGTATTCCAATGACCCAAATTGCCCTCCATTACGCACCTTAAGAAAAATGAACTTGAGCAGTAGAAACTTACACTAGCAGTAGTAACAAAGGCTAGCAGTAGTAAAAACCTTCTCCTCGATGTAGCATATAAATGGTTAAACATTTTAACATTAAGCTTCCCCTAAAACCCATATGTTAACCATTTCTTAGATCTTCAATCCTGTAGGCTCTATGTAATGATTACTGATGAAGTACACTTGATATACCAAACTTGATACTGAAGTAAAATCTCCCAAATTTGTTACTTAAGCTTGCACTATTATAGATTGAAGAACGGTGTAGAGAATTTGTGCTGATCAAATCTCTAAAAACACATCACCTCTTGAATTTATCCACATCGACATCTTCGTGTGACACTGAGCACTACAA
The DNA here is from genome assembly GCA_026074375.1 of Tanacetum coccineum. Lineage (NCBI taxonomy): Eukaryota > Viridiplantae > Streptophyta > Magnoliopsida > Asterales > Asteraceae > Tanacetum > Tanacetum coccineum. The sequence continues at coordinate 45,504 of BQNB010013473.1, read as the reverse complement.
CGTAACTCCTTTAAGTGATAGTTTACCAGGTCCTCAACCAACCACCCCTTGACCGCTGGAAACTAGATAAACCAAGTCCCAATCATAAACCGTAATGTCATTTTGAGCAAGTGATCCATTGAAATCATGCAACCAACCAACACTGATTTCAAGATAAAATAAGTAAACTCCTTCGTAAAACTTACTTCAATCTCAAATAAGAGATACCAAATAAACCCCGTAACCATTTTTTGCAATAAATCCAAAAATATTACCTTGTAAATCATTAAACCAAAATCAATACTGTTAGCTTCCCTTGAAATGAATCATCTTTATCAATTCGAGATCCAAAACTATGTGTTGTCCGATATCGAATGTAACCAGCAGTATTAACTGCTTATCGGATAATACTGGCAGTACAAACCTTCTTCACTCGAACAATACTAAGAATTCTCCTTCTTCGAATAGCACGAGCAGCATTAACATCACATGTGCAAATAGCAGTATCACCTTTTGGCTCAATAGCATTAAGCCCAATACTATATTAATATCACGAATAATACCTGCATATATCTTCCAAATATATACTCGTGAATTTATTACCAAATATCTTTGCTAGCAGTATGATCTCACACGCATCAGTATCTTTCTATTAAACCACTTTAATATACGTAAATCTATTCATGAATATACACCACTAATCTTTCCTTTGTGCGACCTCACGTGAACAGTACCAAAAACCCAATAGCTGCTTTCTATTCTTCATTAACACGAACAAACCCTTGATGAATTAGGGTTTTACATCTACTCTCATCATTCTCATTAAACCCGGATGCACATTATAATCGTGCCTTCACAAAAACAAAAACGACTGTTGTTGCACCATCACAATGAACACCATTAGATACATACACCAGCAGAAGAGAAAAATGATCAGCAGCTACACAACATAGTTTATTCTTGAAGCCCTTCTTGCGTACATACCACATCAGCAGAAAAACATGAAGATTCTAAACGATATTCTGCTACATGAGGGTTTATCAATCACCCCCTTGGGTAACTTACCATGACTAAGTAGCACCACAATTTGATTATATCCTATATCACGAGCACATAAAATAAAACTGTATTTCCTCAAGATCTAAAAGATTTCATCAAGATGACTTAACAGAACAGCCCCTGTGAAATCAACAAATATTCAGAAAATGTACATGTCGAACATCTATCATCTTTACATCAACCAAATCTTTAATCATCACTTTTTCCTTTTACCAAATTAGGGTTATCTGATACCGCTTAATATTACTGAATTTGATGATTCCATAGAAAAAAAAAACTGAAGTCGATTACAAAGAAACCCTTAATAGTACAATGATTTTATAAATTGTAGATGCAAATCCAATAAAGGTAATCACTCTCAACAACAACAACGGAGGAGGAGGAAAGAGAGAGATTACCTTAATTGGAATGCATACAATTATAAAATCATGTTACTAATTAAGGGTTTCTTTGTATCGACTTCAGTTTTTTTTCAATGAATCATCAAATTCAGTAATATAAGCGTTATCATATAAACCCTAATTTGGTAAAAGGAAAAAGTGATGATTAAAGATTTGGTTGAGTTAAAAGATGAATAGATGTTCGAATGAACCAGTTCTGAATATTTTTGATCTTCAAAGGCTGTTTCTTATAAGTCATCTGATGAAAACAAATATCTAGGACATACAAGGAATTTAATTATAAGATGCTCGTGATCTAGGATCTAAACAAAGTTGGTGTTCTACTAGTCATGGTAAAGGTTACGCCCAAGGGGGTTTGATGAAGAACCCTAGAAGCAGAAAATCGTTTTAGAATCTTTTATGTTTTTCTGCTGATGTGGTATGTACGCAAGAAGGGCTTCAAGAATAAACTATGTTGTGTAGCTGCTGATTGTTATCTCTTCTGCTGGTGTATGTATCTAATGGTGTTCATTGTGATGGTGCAACAACAGTCGTTGTTGTTTTTGTGAAGGCCCGATTATAATGTGCATCCGGGTTTAATGAGAATGATGAGAGTAGATGTAAAACCCTAATTCGTCAAGGGTTTGTTTGTGTTAATGAAGAATAGAAAGCAGCTATTGTGTTTTTGGTACTGTTCACATCAAGTCGCACAAAGGAAAGATTAGTGGTATATATTCATGAATATCTTTACGTATATTAAAGTGGTTTAATAGAAAGGTACTGATGCGTGTGAGATCAGGCAGCTAGCAAAGATATTTAGTAATAAATTCACGAGTATATATTTGGAAGATATATGCAGGTATTATTCGTGATATTAATATAGTATTAGGCTTAATGCTATTGAGCCAAAAGGTGATACTGCCTTTTGCCATGTGATGTTAATGTTCTCGTGTTATTCGTAAGAAGAGAATTCTTAGTATTGTTTGAGTGAAGAAGGTTTGTACTGCCAGTATTATCCGATAAGCAGTTAATACTGCTGGTTACATTCGATATCGGACAACACATAGTTTTGGATCTCGAATTGATCAAGATGATTTATTGTTCTTTATTATTGTTCATCCTAGATTAAAGTTATAATCAAACTGAGCTTAAATGATCGTATAAAAACGAAAAGATAGCTTGTAATAAGAACTAATTGATGATAGAAGTTCTTTTTGGAACGAAATTGAAGATTAATGCTGGTAGCTCAAACTTACTGCTGTTAGTCTCAGGTTAATACTGGTAATATAACTTAATGCTGCTAAACATAAAATTTCTACTGCTGGTATATCTTAGTGCTGCTAAGCTTATGTTGATGATGTTGAGTTACTGCTGTCGGTTTAAGTTAATGCTGTTAGGCATTATTTAGTGCTGCCAGTTCAAGTTCCTGCTGCTGAGGGTGACTTTATAAATACTTCGATTCAAGGTTTTATTTGATTCTTTATTCGATTTCAATCATTCAAACACTCTCTAAACGTAAACCCTAACTCAATTTCATCTTTAATCATCTAATCACAAAACAATGGCAGCCCTAACTTTTGCTGATACTCACAATATGGTCGCATTCTTGGAAAAACCTGCTGAAAGTGATGGGTTTTATGAAATTATCGATTTTTTAAATGCTAACCAAATTCATTATGCTTTAACTATCAATCCTACCATCTACACATCTTGCATTGAACAGTTTTGGGCAACAGCAAAGGTAAATAACGGTTAATGGAGAACGTCAATTACAAGCCCTAGTTGATAAGAAGAAGGTGATCCTCATAGAGACAAGTATTAGAAGTGATCTTCACTTAGAAGATGCAGGTGGTATTGATTGTTTGCCTACTGCTACAATTTTTGAAGAACCGGCGAGGATGGGGTATGAAAAACCTTCTCAAAAGCTTACATTTTATAAAGCTTTCTTTTCTCCACAATGGAAGTTCTTAATTCATACCATTACGTAATGCCTTAGTGCCAAGACCACTACATGGAACAAATTCAGTAGTACTATGGCCTCTGTAATCATATGCTTGGCCATAAACTAAAAATTTAATCTGTCCAAGTACATTTTTGATGCTATGGTAAAGCACTTAGAGGGAGGGGTTAAATTTTTAATGTATCCACGATTTGTACATGTGTTTATTAATCAATAGCTTGGTGATATGTCACATCACAAGAAGATTTATGTTAACCCCTCACACACAAAGAAAATCTTTGCCACATGAAGAGAGAAGGAAAAGATTTTCTGGGAGAGTAACACCCCTGTTTGCAACAATGATGGTTCAAGCTAATCAAGAAGAGGGTGTAGATTTAGGCATTTCCTACTGCTTCTTAACAGACACCCATTACTATTTAACCATCTACATCTAAACCCTAGAAGAAACAGTCTAGGAGGAAAGCAGAAAAAGACACTGCATTTTCATACCCTATTGATTTCTTCTGCGATGTACCAAATAAGGAAAGTCCTGTGCCTACACATTCCAATTATCCACTTACAGTGGGTAAGGATAGAAGAAACTCACTGGATTTGATGAATATATGTTACCCAAATTGTTCGAAGCGAGACCTGTGACGCACTGAACATAACTAGACTGCTCAAGCTGAGGAGATCACAAATTTGAATATGAGAGTTAAAAGGTTAAAGAAGAAAGCAGGGTTAAGAACTCATAAAATACCATATACTGTCCATGTTGTGGTCATAAAAGAAGTAGAATACTCAAATGAAGAAAGTTTAGGTGCATATGAGGAGCATCCAATCAGGGGAGTAGTAATTTGGAAGACATGACAAGGATGCTGAAGTTTCTTTAGTTGATGAAACTCAAGGGAGGACAGATGATGTAGAAATGTTTGATACAGATGCTCTTATTGGTAATGAAGTTTTTGCTGAAAATGATATGATTGAAAAAGACCAAGATGTTATTCCTAAAAAAATTAGTACTGCTGCTCCCTCTACTACTGCTGTGCCACCACCTGTTATAACTGAAGTAGAAATTACCTTAGCTCAAACATTGGCTAAATTAAAGAGTGCAAAATCTAAAGGTTGTATACATGAGACCCAGTACATAGATAGCCTCTACAGCACCTTCAATAGTCCCAAAGCAACTGCATTACATTTAGAGATGCTGGTGAAAGCACAACAAGAACACCAACATTAGTATCTTCTTCAAGCATCAAGGATAAATGGAAAGCTAAGATAGATGAACCTGAAGTGCCATTGAAGAAAAAGGATCAAATTGATCTTGATGAAGAAATGGCTAGGAATCTTGAAGCTCAAATACAAGCTAAAGTCATTGAAGAAGAAAGGCTTACAAGGAAAAAGGAAGAGGAACCCACCATAGCTTTGATTGAATCATGGGATAACAGACAAGCTATGATGGAGGCAGATTGTTAATTAGCTCAGAGGCTATAAGCAGAAGAACGGGGAAAGCTAACCATTGAATAAAGATCAAGACTGTTTGTAGAGCTCATGAACAAAAGAAAGAAACACTTTGCAAAGCTTAGAGCTGAAGAGAAAAGAAGAAAACCACCAACTAAAGCTCAAAAGAGAAATAAAATGTCTACGTATCTCAAAAACATGGGTGGAAAGCAAATAAAATCCAGTAGAATAGCGAAGATCCTATGCAGAGATCCAGAAGTTGTTTGATAATGAAATGAAGATGGTAAATACTTTTATTCCTATAGATCCAGAGGTGGTGAAAAGCAAAGAAGGAACAGAAAAAAGTTCTAAAAGAACAGAGGATGAAATTGAATCTGATAAGTCAAAGAAGTCAGAAAGTAATGACAAGAAAGCTAAAGGCAACAGAAAGAAATCAATTGGTAAGAAAAGAAAAAGGAATGAGCAGAAACAAGAATCTTCCAAAAGACAAAGAATGGAGGATGACAAAGAGACAGATGAGCATGAAGAAGCTAAAGAAGATGATGAAGCTGAGATGAAAAAGCATATGAAGGTAGTTCAAGATGATGAGGAAATAACAATTGATGTTATACCTCTAGCTACCAAACCTCCAATAATTGTTGAATATAAGATTGTTAAAGAAGGACAGAAGGGATTCTATCACTTGATAAGAGATGATGGAAGTTCAAATAGATATTCATCATGAGTTAGCGATGGCTTCCAGAAAAATTAGTAGAGAAGACTTAAAGACTCTCTAGAAGTTAGTGAAAACTAAACATGGGAATACAAGGCCAGAGGATGTTAATGAAAAAGTGTTTTGGGGTGATCTAAAAGTAATGTTTGAACCTGACATAAAGAGTGAAATATGGAGGAGTCTACAGGGATACAAAGTGACTGTTTGGAAGCTGTTTAACTCTACTGGATTACACATTATGAGATTTAAAAATCTACACATCTTTATGTTTAGTATGAGAAGAAGAAATCCCCTCACACCAATAAACAATCACAAATATGCTCAACAGAAATTCAAACTGATTATTAGAATAAGATATGCTATCAACTACTCAAGCTCATGGTAAAGCAGCAAAATGGTCAATGAAGTGTTTGAATGCATCTTCCTGATAGTGATGAAGACTTTTAATGAAGAAGCCTTTGAAAATCATAAGAAGAACATCAAGTTTAGTGGTAGGATTGTTGACTTAAAGACTTACCAAGAGATTCCTTATAGTTTACTACTGCACAAGGTAATATATTAGTGCTGTCAAGCATAACTTAGTACTATTGGTGATACTAATGAAAATTATGCTAAGTAGTTAGTACTGGTAGTAAAAGTTACTACTGCTTGTTACTACTATTAGTATAAGTTTTGTATTGTTAGTAAAAGTTACAGCTGCCTAAGTTATGAAGTTGAGACTGCTACAGAGTTAAAACTAAAATATAAGCTAATTAGTTAGTGCTGCTAGGAGTAAAGGTTAAGACTGCTAGTACACAATAACTACTGTTATATATATTAATACTACTAGTACTAATGTTACTCACAGCTTATGATTATTATACTAGCCGGTACAAAAAGTTTAATGCTACCTGGATTACAAACTGCTAAAGACTAACTACTTTCAAGAAGGATAAAGAACGAGTAAAGAGATAAGGATTGTTTGGAGAACAAGAATACTTACGAAGATAAGTATTGAGTTATTTTTTGTAAAAGATATGTATAATGATTCGTTTAAGAGATGACTTTGCTTTTAGAAAAGTTCTTAATGATATCATAGGAAAGGTATGTAAGCCTTTTACGTGACCGTTGGTGTATAAAAGGAGGTCCTATAGGGAAACAATCAATGATCAACAACGATCAATGACATAAGCTTCAAGTTTAAAACCCTAACACTGTCAAAGAGTTTTTTCGGTATTAATATATTGGTAGCTTATTGTTTTGGTTATATTACAATGTGTTCAACATCATATTAAGGATATTATTATATAATAGGTTTGTAGTGTTTCCATTAAAGGGGGAAGTGTTTGTACGTTATACTTCTTAGTGTATAAACAAGGATTCCGTCATAATTTTATATCATAACTCTCATAGTTTCATTCTTAGTACCTTTGGATTTATCCAAGGATACTAAACCTTACATCAAGCTAAGGAGTTAAAGATCTATTCATTGGGATCAACAATTTGTCAAAATCAGGACTTTGAAAAAAGAAGAAAATTTCAATAACGGGCTAACTGTGCAAAGGGATCATAATTCAAGGGGGGGTTTTTAAAATTGTTGGTAATAAAAACTACAAGGACCAAATCTGTCATTTTTCAAACAAAAATTCAGACGGAAAAACTCCAAGGACTTAAATTGTCACTTTCCAAACTTGAAATTTCGGAGGGTATAAATATGAAATAAATTTCATTTTCTATTTTTCTTTATTCCGAGTTTCATATCGAAACAGAAGAGAAAAATCAATCTTTGATTTTGAGTTCATTACAACGATCACATCGTTTTTCTCTTCTCAAACGTAAGTAAAGGTTGATTTTATATGTCTTGGAAATGGATTTTTGAGATGTTATTGAGATCGAATGTAAATTCGATAAGATTTAGGGTTTCCGAATTTAGGGATTTTGATAATTGATGATAGATTTAAGCTTAAGAATGTTAATAATAGTGTTTGTGTATAGTTAATTGTGATATAAACCGATCAAACTCTAAAAATTTCAAATTCGACATAATGGTCAAAATTCGAAAGATTTTAAAATTTGCCAAAATTGATTAAAATGAGAATAAATGACAAATAATGATCAAATTGGATTCTTAAAGGCTTAATTAGATCGAATTTGTTGAAACAGTGGTCCAGTAATTCATTTTCGACAAAACAAATTTGAAAAGGATCAAATTAAGAAGAGTCAAATCTGTGAAAGTCAACATTCAGAAGTCAACATTGAAAAAGTCAACTTTCAATTTCGGAAGTGTCAAATTTGTTGCTAAATTTACAAATTTTTTTGGGGGATTACTAGATTTAGTGTGTGATAATGATAAATGTCTGAATGTGTTGTCTAAAGCTCGAATGTCTGTAAATAACAAGATCAGTATCTCATGTGAAGTTGAACTTCAAACGTTTGTGAAAAAGTACCTCAAAAATTGAAAACTATTGAACAAGTTTTGATGAATTTTATACTTTGTGTCAAATATGTCTATTCACAATTGTTTAAGTGGACTAAGTCATGTCAGTTACGATGTTTTTTTGCATTGAACAAATGAGGATGAGTGACTTAGTGACCATTCAGTTGTATGAATTATGTGTTGTCGTACATGTATAAGATTTATTACAAGAAGAAAAAATGAAGAATTTCAAAATAACTATAGTCTGATAATACAATTCTCAATTGTTTAAGTGTGGTAAGTTATGTTCCAGTTTTGACCATAAATTGACATGAACAAAATTGAAGAGTGAGTGACTTAGTGACCATTCAGTTGATGAATTGAGTTTGACTGATTCTATGTTATAAAAAACAAATGCTTTTGCAGAAATTATTTTTGAAAAAGTTTTCAAATTTCTGTATTGTGTCAAAAATGATACTCTTTCACAAAAAGTTTTATGAATATGAATGATATCTCTTCAATTTCTTAAATATGAGTCTTATTCAAAATCAGAGAGTATCTTCATCATTCTTGAAAGAGTATCATTTCACAAAGAATTTTTGATGAGGATATTCTAAACAGAAAGAGAGACAAAAACCATACGCGAAAAAGCAAATCTGAAGTGTGTTCGAAAAAGAAATGCCAGAACACACAAAAAGAGAAATCAAAAGAAAAATGCGAATAAAGCGTATGGCATGTGCTAGAAAAAGCAAGAATAAGCACATGAGAAAGAAACTGATCAAAAATATGTTCAAAAAGAATTGCTAGAACATATAAAACAGACAGAGAAGAAAGAAACAAAAATGTCATATATAATTGTTTATTATCTAACAACTTGTCATCAATCATTCAGAATTCAACATGGCACAACCACAAAGACTAGATGATGTTCATCAAGACGAATTGTTTTCACCCAACAAACGTTATGAACTCATGGATGCTAACAAGAAGATCGATCTTGATAATCTATTGTATTCTAATGAAAGCAAAATCATGGCAAACATCATTCAGAACCATCCACTCAGATTCAACATTGCTGCTTCTTCATATGTGTCGTGGATCTACTTAGGGCATTTCTCTCATACTTTTCAAGAAGATGGATCAAAGTATAGGCTCAAGTTTGCGCTTGGTCGAAAAGAGATCTTACTCTTAATGATTTCAGAAGAATCTTTCATCTGCCTCAAGCTACCGATAACAATCATGAATGATTTGTTGCTGCTCTAAAGTTTTAGAAATGGTTCCTTTCTTTCTGAATACTCTTGGTTTTACTCTGGAGTGAAGATCACCATCCAACTTCAAGACGACAGGACTTGTACAACCATGGCAGATACTTGGAAAGATTGCTCAATGTCTTACTACGCGAGTCACTGGTCATGATCAACCGCCTTTGCAGATTATGCAGATGTTATATTGTTTTGTCAACAATATACATGTAGATTATGTGAGCTACTTTGGGAAGGATCGGATTATGCACTACAACATCTATCAACACAAATTCCTTATCTAAGATTCACAAAACTCATTGTCGGACACTACATGACTGTATTTCCTAAGATTTCTCATAGCGCTCGTGATAAGTACCAAAATTTGGAAGACAATGTGATGGTTAAGAACATATATAACCAGGGGAATCTAAGGTTAGTGTTGAAATTATAGTCTCAAGTTGGATGATCACGGATGAGATGAAGCTCACGTATCATTATCAGAAATGCTACGGTGTTTGGGGTAGATGTTCCTACGACTCAGTCACAACTGATTGAGTCTACCCAGGGAACGCATAGGACAACTAGCGCCCCTAGGTCACCTAACCCTGTTGTAGATGAAGGAGAATCAAGTGCTCCATGAAAGTCTACTGTTATTAGACTTCGTATTCCTCAAAGACGATCAACTCGACTTACTCCACCAACACCAATCCCAACAACTGCCGAGGCTTATGGCATAATCTTACAAGATACTATTCAACTAAGCCTTGCTGAGCAGAAAAGTCGTGATGAACTTGAAGCATAGCAAAATGTACAAAAAGTTAAGGAGCACTTGATTGCTGAAGAGATTGAGAAATTGGTAGAAGGAGCAGAGAATAGTGAAAAAGTTGAAGTTAATAGTTCTGCCCTTAGGCAAGATGATACTTAAACTATTCCTGGCACTAGGTTAGAGCCCAGGAGTGATAAGGAAAGTTCGGAGGTGGAGATAACTGCTGACGTACAACCAGTCAATATTAATGAAAAGGAGGAAGAGTCAGCAGAGGATGATAATGTGTTGAAACGAAGGGAGAAGGGGAAGCATGTAGAGGAGTCTAGGAGTACACTATCCCCCACAATAATTAGATCCCCTAGGACTCATTCTACTCTCATATCTTCGGATACTAAAAAACTCTAGAAATTGACATAAACTGATCCCAAACCTTCATCTTCAACACCATCATCATTTTCATCAAAACTCAAACTATAACTGATCTACCACCTTCATCTTCAACACCATCATCATCTATACCAAAACTCAAACTATCTGCTATAAATCGACTCTTGTCCTTGTTTAAACCCAAGCCTGGATGCTTAAAATGCTACAAGAGTTTCTTAATGAATTACAAGGATGCTATGGTTATCTGTTTGAACATCTAAAGACAAGGTTCATGCTGAGAAAGAAGTTTAATGTGCTTGCTCAACATCTATAAGAAATCATGGAAGAGTCGTTGCCCACAATGGTAGATGATCGAGTTAAGGATTTTAAAAAGGCACAAGCTCCAGTATACGTTGTTCAGGGGCTCATAATGGAAAGACAACAGAACAAGCGGATGTGGCAAAGATGATTGCAGATGCAATTCATCAGGAACACGAGAATCTTTGATCCGAGATTTCTTCGCAGATTAATGATGCTATCTCTAAGCACATTCCTTTGCAGGTTGATTCATCGGTCAGGAATTATATGTCATGTCATATTTTGCATGTGCACCCGACTCAAGCCACACCAACCTCTGTACAAGAACAACAACAACAACTCTATCTGACCATGAGAGACAATCCTTAACTGCAACAGGATGACTTATCAATTTGGCTTGCTCTCAAGTATAAGTTTGAAAGACTTCATGTGGCTACTACTCCTTGTAGACCTTCTCCCGTTCACCCAAGAGATCAGGACGATCCTCATGATGATGCTCATCCTAAGGGGGAGAATAGTGCAAAGAGGCAGAAGATGTATGAGCATGGAACCTTTATGTTTAGAGAATCGTCCTCTAGACTTTGAAAGTAAACAAGGTCCATCAACGTCAGATAATCAAGAACAATTAGATGACTTTGGTTTTTGGAAGGATTCTTATGTCACAGATGATGATTAGATTCCGACTGGGAAAGTGTCACAAGAACTTATGGATGAAATGTCACATACTGTTGATGAAGCAAAATACATAAAGTTGTTGATGAAATGTTAAGACAATGATGCACTTCAGGAGACGAGCATCAATACCACATTGATCAGATGCAAAATTTCTTGAAGAATGATATTGTGTAGGAAAGCAAGAAAGAAATTTTAGTCTTACCTCATCCACAAAGACCCACTCCAGTTGTTCAAAGCTGCTAAAGAGATCCCAAGGCTCCTGCACTATCTTTGGTTTATCAAGATCTATTATACTTAAAGAAAGGAAACTCATGTCACTTAAAGAAAGGAAACTCAGGTCCTGAGAAAGTTATGTTGTCTCTACACAAGTTTCTTGCAGCAATATTTCTTGATGATGATATAGAAAAAATAACTTCAAGATGGGTAGACAAGTGTATAAAGAAGTTTAATCCTTATGCTCGATATAATGTCGAACATTAGAAGAATCCACATGCAAAGATCTTCTACATCAAGAAACAAAAAGATCCCGAAAAGCCAAAGGAAGTAGTCTACTCAAATTTAAAGATTGTTCAAATCATTAAGACTTATTGGGAACTAGGACATGAGCACAAGTTTATAACTGAGATTATTGCAAGAAGAGCAAATGGTAGTATAGTGTCAATCACAAAGTCAGAGTACAAGAACCTCAACAAGAATGATATTAAGGATATGTATATGCTATTTGTTAATAACAATGTAGACGACTATGCTAGACTGGATTTGTTGTGTCATTGTCAGTCTCCAATCCGGAGTACAGTGGAATCTTGGGAATAGTACATAATTTTTAGCTATGTGTGTAAAGCTATCAACAAAAGGCCAATCATACTGCACCAACAGTTACATTCCAATGCATTGATAAGAACAAGATGAACTCTAAGGCAGTCTCTGAGTCGCCGTGAATGGAACTATGAATACAGAGCACAGCAAGAAATGGGAAAAGAGAGTAGAGGAGACATCAATAGGTTCATAAATTCTGTGATGCTACATTAAAAAGAGTCTTGGAAGGGTTAAAGAGCTATAATAATGATGTAAAGCATGGGTATGTGACTCCAAGTCTTAGTAATGAAGATGTTGAATACTTGTAAATGTTTGAGGAAAAGACTGAAGAACATTTGAAACATCGTGATCAAATGAGAACCTAGGAAATGTACGTGAACGGAAGACTACTAAGATCAAGAAGAGAACGCCCTGATTAATCAACCCTTAGGGGAGATTGTTAGGATCATAAAAGTGTCGATTATGATTCTTTAAGTGGTTTTATTTATTTATAGTGTTTAGTATTTATTTTTCATAGTAGATAGTATTTTGTAATAAGGAGAAATATGCTAAAAGTAGAAAATAGCATATTATCTAAAGACTAGGGACTAAATAGCAAAATTAGGAAAATAAAGGAATGGAAGCTCTCCTCCCTCTCCTATAAGTAGACACCTAATCATCATTAGATGGTTAAGGCTTGTAACAAACTCATCTTTCCCTCCCTTTTCTCTTTTACTATAAAATTTGGAAAATGTGAAAGACTTGCCTTCCTCTCTTAATTCTCTCTATTCTACATTGTTCAATATCGTGTGATTCAAGATAAATCAAGACTTAACATACCAAAAATTAATATTTTTTTTGCCACATACCGATGAAAACCGAGTATTATTAGCGTCTCATGGATAGGAATTTATATGACTAGCACAAAAACCCTCAAGATTCCACCCAAAAAATGTAGGGTTCGCCTTTAGATCTATAGGAATTTACGTATCCATTTTTGATATCCAAGATAGTTTATACTTTTAGCTTTCTCGAGTTAAGGTTTGAATGCAGTCATATGTGTATATTCCGTCGTTGCAGATGTGTACGTATGGTCTTTGTTCCGCCTTTTCTGTATCATTGGTAAAGCATTAAATTATATAAGTGTATCGGTAGTGTGTTAAATTCTAGAACTTGTTTTTGTGATGCATCCTGAGATCGCATAGTGAGAATTATGATTTGCTAAATGAGAAGAGACACTAGAATTAACCCATGTTTTAAAACTGTAATTGTTATGATGGTCACCTCGATCATATAACTATCCCACATCCTTGCCATGCACTTATTTTTAGTGTAGGATACCCCTAGTACACCCCTCCGAGCTTATCCTTTTTCACAGTTCTCATAATTTTCTGGTTAATCCAGACTATTAATGAAGGGCATTGTCACCCTTGAACCAATTGTTACACCCAAATCGCCTTATCCTACTGTGTATGTACTCGCTTTTAGTACATTATTGTTTTAACCCAAGGTAATTATTTGAGTACACGGTTGCTAAGTCCTTATCCTTGTAAATATAATTTTGGGATATTGGGATTCATAGTAGTATTTATTTCGCAGAAGAATGTGAAAGAAAAGTTAAGTCAATACCCTTATATGTTTGTCAAATGATCTCTATGTTATGTTGATCCACCTCAAATCGGGTCATTAGTTAGATTGTAATTATGAGTTCTAAAACTCAAGTGTATGGGTGCATTTATAAGCCTCAAATGATGTATTATGTTCAAAAAATAGAAAAGAAAAAGAAAAGAGATTGATGTAGAGTTGTGTAGAGTTTGTATATCTTTGTCTGAGTTCTTGGCTTAGCAACCAAATCAGCATGTATTCTTATAAATAATTAGCTAACCCTTTCATCCTAAATTCTCCTAAAAAGCCACCCTAAATATTTCCCATCCGTTTCCATTTATGTTATCTTACACCTACACCCTCACAACCCTTTAAAAGACCTCTTTGATAGTAACGACTAGTACTTATGCCTAGTGGTAGAGGTTTGATCCTTTACCAAGCCTATGGTAATTTATATACTATGACAAGTAATGAGTGTTAAATTTCCGTTTCCCATAATTGTTATAAATTATTATACACCCGAGAGAAAGAGAGAATCCAAACACTTATGTGATGTGCGAGTATATACTTTCTGTGCTTTTAATTATGAGGTCTCAGAGGTTGTGTTGTAAACTGCTTTTAAAGAGGAGGTTAAATGCCCCCCAATATTGCTATTGTCCAGGTAGAAAAGCCTATTTGTTTGAGGATAAGTAAATCTCAAGTGTATGGGTATTTGATGAGGTGTCATTTTATACACTTTTTCGGGGTTATTTAACCCCCTAAATCATGTAAATATGCCCAGATTATGTGCTTAATCATTTGTTTTTATGTTTTTAGCACTTGGATGGCATTTGGAGGAAATACACGTGACTTGGGCTCATTTGAAGAAGAAACGGAGAAGACTACGACTCTACACCAAATCCTTTGAAGAAACTGTGCATACAGAGCGTGAAGACGGTGTCACGATTACTAAGCGACGGCTTTGGGATTTTCATATCGATGGTGTCACAGATTTGGCGACGGTGTCAGAACGTAACAGACTTAAAGTGGACCTAGAATCTTCGATGTGGCGACAACGTCAGGGCTTTAACACGACCTTGTCGCGCCGCTTTTCCTATATATACAAAACTGATTTTAGGGTTTTGGTGGTGTAACTTTTGGGAGACGAACCCTTACTTTTATATTCAAGTTTGGTAGCTTTTTAGGTTGTTTTTAGGGCCTCAAAACCCTATTGTAACAGTCTTTAATCCATGTTTTAATCAAGTAAAGTTCATTTATCCCTTTAATCTTTCAATATGTTTATGTATTGTTTGATTGATTTGTGTTCTTTACCTTCTTATAACATGTCAGACTAGATCTATTAGTATTACTTATGATTGCATGAAACTTAGATTGTAGATCCTTTTAATGTTGCTTCTTATGATGGATGTGTGCGTTAGGCTTTAGAAAACTAGCCATAAGATATTTAATGGGTATAGACGTCTAGGAAAACGCGAGTGTGTAGAAAGGATACCACCGATAACAGTTCATACAATCTTACCCCTAATATGGTTGATCCCTCTTAAGATATTTCAATTGCACTTAATATACTCTTAGGGGCCTTGTAATAGTCTTCATACTACCTTACTTGTGCATTGCCTTAACATAATATTAAATAGACGACGGATTCGTGTAATCCGTTCATAACTTAGGAAATACTTACACATTACATCATAAGTGTGATAAGGCAACATGATTAAGAGAAACAATCTGATAAGTAATGCATGATTAAGTAAATACATTTAATTATCATAAAGTTATCACCAGTAGATTAGTTTATCAATTAGTTTATCAAACCAACCTCTCAAACCATAGATATACTTGCTTTCTATAAAATATAAAAACACAAAAATAATCTTTTCTCAACCCCTAGAATTCTATTAGACCGTGATTAAGCCTTCCCAACCTATTCCCCTTGAGAACGATAACAACCCTCGAGTCTTGCCTATACTACTACTACAACGGTTAGGTACTCTGCCTAGGGAGTTGTAAAACTTCTTTTTGAAGTCCTACGACGACCGCATCAAGTTTTTGGCGCCGCTGTGTAGGGAATAGTTAGGTTTTGATCATAGTTTAACTTAGTTCTACTCGCTTGAATCATTTCAAGTGAGACTTTAATTTCCGCATATTAGCTTTCTTGTAGTATATCTCTTCTTTGTGTGTTTGTTTGTAATCTTCATTGACTATTCCACTCTTTATTATGGAGAATACGAATCCATCTAGTTCTACCTGTAATAGTGAGTTTCTTGATCCTAAGAAAAAGATAGAAATTGAGTCATGGCTCGAGGATAATAGGATTGTTGACTCATTAGTCGGTTCGGATGAAATA